>CM066341.1:3287855-3547855 GCA_033807585.1 Hydrophis major | reverse complement strand
TGCATGTTTTATGTCTGCCTGGCCCCTGACCTTCTGGACCATAGATCTAGAGAACTTCCACCTTTTCTCAGCGCTATCCTTTGGCACCAATCTATGGTGTCTCTTGGGACCTTCTCAACAATTAAGAGCCAGATGCTCCCTTTTCCAGGGTGGCCTGTAAGATCAAACACACCTCGAGGGTAACAGATTGAGCTAAAAAGCTAGAAGAAACTTAGTTTCTTGGTCCTACTTTCCATCTTTGTTTGTTTGTTTTCCAGTGTTAGGTTATTTGAACAATCATTTATAAGCTTTCCTATACTATTATCTATTGAGATTTTCTCTCATTGTTAGGCTGATGGGAAGGCACTTTTTAAAGCAATGGATTTGGAACCTTTGGAATTTACCTCCCCATGAAATTCTTCCAGCTTCTTCTTGTAGGCCAAAAAAAACCCCCTAGGACAAGAAAGTTTAGCCAATTTTTTTCTGGAAGTTTCTCTGAATTTCCTACTATAGGTAGTCCTTGATGTACAACCATTATATTTAGTGACCATGCAAAATGGCCGTAAGACACTTTTTTTTCCAGTTCTGTTGTAACTTCCAATAATCATTATGTAAATAGTTGTAAGTTGAGGACTACAGTAAGTTTCCCCCAAAAGGTTTGATTTCTGATTATTTATCTTTCAGAAATGGAAAGAAAATAGGGAAAACGATGAATGCTTCTGTGGATTTCATGGACATTTTTGAGAACCAGATGGAGAAAGAATTTGTTGACATTCTGATCCAACCGTTTGCTTTCCTCCTTTATGGATAGGAGACCACCAGGAGATCTTAGAGCTGTCCAGTTGACTGGAAAATTTAAAAAAAGAAATCCAGAAGGAATCCAAGAAACCACAGCCACAACCCTTTTCCTAAAAACAGCAGGAAACAAAGAGGCATTTATTTTTAAAATATATATATATATCAAAGGGAATTTTTTATACAGCACAAAAGTTTTTAAAAGTTGCACTGAAAGGCAGCGGGTCCTAATTGAATAAGCCTGCCCCCTTCATCTGCATAACTCCGCCCTTGAAAAGTGACACATTTAAGGAAACAAACTTATTTTAGCACCCCTGTGGGAGTGGGCGACAATTTGCTATAAGCCCCTCATTTTTTTCCTTAGTTGTTGTTGTTGTTGTTGTTATTATTACTATTATTGTTGTTGTTGTTATATTTTTCCCCGTTTAGTTTCGTTCTCCTTCTGGGAAATTTGCAGGTTTCAAATGTCTGTTGATTTGACTTGACAAGGCTTTGCAAGGCAGCCCGGTTTGATGAGGAGGGGGCCGGCCAGCGTGGTGGGGGGAAAGGATGCGAAGAAGGAATTTCTCATTCCTGGCCGTCCCTCCCCAAATTATATTTCAAACTCAATAAGTCGGGTTGGCTTTCCTCTAATTTAACTCTTCCTCTTTCCAACTTGGGAGGGGGGGAGATGAAATGGGGAGAAGGGCAGTTGAGGAAGGGGGGGACTTGTCACGTTTACGGGCTTCAGGAAGGCTCCATCAGTTGGTTTGAGGAGAAAACAGCGGCCGGGGACAGGTCAATTTCAATCTGGATGGTGGGGAAAAACTTTTGACCGAAGGGAAGTTTTCCGGAGTGGCGGAGACTCTGGGGAGGATGGAGGGCGGCCCGGTGACGGATAGACACCCCCCCCAAGTAAAAAGTTTGGAGAAGTTCTTTTTCTCTTGAGTTCACAAGCTACAGGGAGAGAAAGAGTGTGTCTGAGAGAGAAATAGAGAGAGAAAGACAAGAGAGAGAGAGAGAGAGAGGAAGAGAGCAAGGCAGACACCCAGAAAGAGTGAAAGAGGGAGAGAAGGACACAGGGAGAGAATAAAAAGAAAGAAGAGAGAGAGGGGGAAAAAAGAGTGGAAGAGAAGAGGCCGGGAAAGAAAGAGTGAACGAAGAGAGGAAGAAAGGGAAAGAGAGAGAGAGGAAGGAAGGAAGAAAAAGAAAGAGTCAGACGGAGATACAGTGAATATAATAAAGCCCCCCACACACCCTTAGAAGCAGACACACACACACACACACACCCCACATCAGGAAAACGTAGGTGGAGGAGGAGGGAGAGAGAGAGAGAGGAAATCAAAGCAGAAGGAAAAGTTTTGTTGGGGACGTTAAGTCGGTTTGGGGGGAGCCAAGGGAGGCTCGCCAGATCGCAGCTCCTGGCTGGCCGTGTGGGGTGTGTGTCTTTTTTTCTGCTCTCCCACCACCCTCACAAGCTGGAGCAGGCCGCGATGGAAGCGGTGTCCGCCTACAGCATGGACAAGCAATTCGCCCCCAACCCGGTCCGGATCTTGGAGCCTGCAGACAACCCTCAGGCGCGCAAGAATTTCAGCGTGAGTCACCTCTTGGATCTGGAGGAAGCGGCCGTCGGCATGAACGGGACGCCCCAGGACGCCGGCTCCGAGGCTCGGGAAGGCGGCAAGGGGGCTTTCGACCCCTCCGGGGGCAGCAGCGGCAGCGAAGGAGGAGGAGGAGGCGCGCTGCGGGAAGGTGAGCGCGTCGGAACGCGCGTCCTGGCGCGTCCCGGGGAGGGGGGGAGAGAAGGAAAGCGGCCCAAGAGACGGGGAGGTCTAGGGAAGGGCTGGGGTCTTGCCTAGAGGCCCTTTGGGGAGCCTGCCCCCTTCCCAGCGGCCTGGGGGAGGAAGGTCACTTGCCGAAGAGCCAGCTTGGCCTTAAGGGGCTTAGCTCTTTGGGGTTTCTTGACTCGGATGGCTCCGCTGTCCAGTGCCGGACACACTCTGGGAGTTACGGATTTGGGGGGGGGGGGTTTGAGCGGAGAGAAATCTTTGGGAGGAGGAGAGGCATCTCAAAGGTGCTTTTTCAAGAGGCAACTGGACTTGCTGAAGAAGCTGAAGAAGCTTCTTGGATGAGGAGGGAAAGGTCTTCAAAGAAAAAACCAGAAAGTCCCAGTTGCCTCTTGAAAAATAAAGTACCTTTGGGTCAACCAGGACTTGATGGATGGTTGAGAATCTCCGCAGGCTTTGGGCAAAAAAACTTTTTTTGGGGGGGGGGGGCAGTGGGATTCAGAGAGTGGGAATCAGGGTGAAGAGTCAAGAGATCCGAACCAGCCTTGGCAAAGATGCTGTCAATTATCCAGAACAGGCACCAAACAGGCACCGACGAAGTTCAGTCTTTAGTATTTCGTATTTAGCTCCATTTCTTCCTTCGTCTTTGGATGTCTGGCAAGAACGTCGGAACAGGGAAAAAGAAATAGCCTTTTGCACATTAATCCAGCAAATCCTATTTAGCCAGAATCAAAACAAATGTAAGGAGTTGGTTGAAATAGTGAGTGCCTAATTTGGAGGATAAATCCTGCCTAAGTTGGTCAGATGCATTGCCAAAAAAAAAAAAAAAGGTGGGAGGGCAGGTGTGGAAACAGGCAGAGGAATTCTCTTAGTGAGGGAGGGTCCTTGGTGCTCTCTGAGGTTGGTGGGTTTTTTTGCAGACGTCTCATAACCCAACTAGGTAACATCATCCATGCTCTGATGGTGAGCACTGATGATGCTACCTAGTTGGGTCACGAAACATCTGGAAGAAAACCACCAAGCTCAGAGAGCACCAAGGACCTCAAAATTCAACCCTGAGCTTCAAATTGGTAATTTTATTATTAGATTGCAATGTGGATAATTCTACTTTACAGTAAGCTGAAGGCCTTTCAAGACTCTTAACGCAGTTGCCTGTGCAAGGTGTAAAATCAGGTGTAGCTTCATCTGCTTTTATTTCATTTCATTTCATTTCATAATTTATTTTAATTGTGTTATTTCATTTCATTTTTTAAAAATTTTTATTCCTCATCCTTCCACACCTCTCATCTCACTTATGGCATACAACATCCCTTTCATTTTGCCATATAATTCACGCACAAAACATCCATAGCCGCCAAATAAGAAACTTCTCGGAGAGAACTAACTCCAATTCTCTTTTAGATGCCATGTAGGTTGTGATATTTAAAGAAGTGTGATACACAATTCCACTAAATGGAATAAAAACATAAAAAGCAGGCTTCTGTCTTGAAAACAGGTTAGTACCCTGGCCATTTTACAGAAAGGTGAAAAATTTGCTGTCAGCTTTTGTAGAGCTCTAATTTGTCCCCCCCTGGTCAGATTCTACATTTCTGTTTCTTGATTTAACAGAATTCTTGCACTGGTTTTCAGCAACCCAACCAACCTTAAAAAGAACCTTCTTCCATCCTGCCATTCCAGTGAAAAATAATTTTATTTATTTACTTATAAAATTTATCGGCTGCCCATCTTACCGTAGGGTAACCCTGGGTGGCCTTAGAGTCATTAAAAATTTGTCTATACATAGAATGAAAATATTAAAATCAATCATCAAAACCTAAGGACATGTGCGGAGGGCGGAAGCACCATTCCCAAAACAGCCAGAATCCAAATATTTTATTATATTTGTTTCTGACTTGCAATATCAGATTCACCTCTCAGAGAACCAAGCCTCAGTTTCCACATCTGTGAAAGGAGCTTAATAATCACTGAACGCCTTTGTGGTGCCATGGCAAGAGAAATAAAATAGCAATAGGACTAGTTGTTTCCCCTCTTGGTGAAAATCCAATGGATCTAGATGCAAACAGGGCACTCAACTTACGGAGAAGATGTGTTAGTTTCATGGAAATTGAAATCCCTTTGAAGTTTGCTGCACCAAGAGAAGTGTAATTTTCAAGAACAATCTCCCCCTGTGCCTGAAGACACAAGTTTTTGATGAGTGTGTGCTACCTGCTCTAACATATGACGGTGAAATGTGGAGCCTAAATCAATTGCAAAAGCTACAAGGGGCACAAAGAGACATGGAATCCACACTTGGCAACACAACACGAGATAGAAATTTACCTGCCTATGGATTGGAGAATGAAGGAGAGTATATAATGCCATCAAAAGAATTGAAATGGAACTGGGTCGTCCACACAGTAAGAACGAGTGGCAGGTGGACCAAGGCAGTCATAGAATGGATCCCACTTGATCAAAAGCGTCTATGAAAGAGACCCAAAACATGATGGATTAGCAAATATGGTGGCAGAAACCAACCAACCAACATCAGGACTGTCTAGGTTGGAAACATGCAGAAGACGTACAGAATCCTGTAGTAGATGGACAGTGGCTAGAATGATGATGATGATGAAAAAGAAGAAGAGATCCAGATAAAGGTGAATTTTGTATGTGCAATTCTGAGTTCATGATGGCTTCTCAGAAATGGTCCAATGGAGATCAAATAAACTGTCCTATTTTCTCCTTCCTTCCTTCCTTCCTTCCTTCCTACCATTCTTTCTTTCTTTCTTTCTTTCTTTCTTTCTTTCTTTCTTTCTTTCTTTCTTTCTTTCTTTCTTTCCTTCCTTCCTTCCTTCCTTCCTTCCTTCCTTCCTTCCTTCCTTCCTTCCTTCCTTCCTTCCTTCCTTTTTTCTTTTTCTTTCTTTCTTGCCAAATCAGGCTGTAAACATGCACTTGTGAAAACGCGGCATCTCCAAAACCTATTTATTTTACTTCCCTTCATTTCATCGAGTTTCCTGCCTGCCAAGTGAGATTGTGATCGTGATGACTTAGAAGCAACCACTTTATTACTTTCCCCGTGGATACGCAGACTTCTCCCTGTGATGTTTCCTCCGAAGTAGAAAAGTGGCATTCTTACTGACTCTACATCCTTGTCTGCCTTTAAATCAAGCCTGGTTTCCTTTAGAAGATTACAGCACAGCTTAACATCTTTTCCTTTCTTTTCCTTTTGGATGCCATTCTTCAAGCTTCGTAGATTTTATTGGCGGCTCCAAAACTCAATGACTAAGTTAGCATGCAACATTTTGGTATTCAGGAGTCTTTTGGAGTGGAGGTGAAGAAAGAAGAAGAAGAAAAAGAAGGGAGGAGGAGGAGGAGGAAGAAGAGGAGGAGGAGGAGGAGGAGAAGAAGAAGAAGGAGAAGGAGAAGGAGAAGAAGGAGAAGATCCTTCAGTAGTTTGACAAAGGGACTGTTGGGAGGGATTTCTTTTCCCATGGCAGCTCTGTAAATATTCTCTCTGCTTTTCTTTAGAGGGGCAATATTTCTTGTTGATAATTGATTAAAAACTAGATTTTTGGAAATGCAGTAGCATATGAGAGAATGGATGGATGGGGAAAAGGGAAAGCAGAATGGGAAGGAAGGAAGGAAAGGAGGAAGGAAAGGAGGAAGAGGGGAAGGAAAGAAGGAAGGAAAGGAGGAAATTCTTGTCTCTTTTCTTGCGTTGCCTGGTCAAATATTCCTTCTATGCATTGTTACATCTCAATATTTATATCTAATATTTGACAAAATAACAGAGTTGGAAGGGACTTTGAAAGTCTTATAGTCCAACCCCTTGCTCAAGTAGGAAACCCTCTATAATAATAATGTCCTTGCACAAGGTGGAAGAATGGATGCTGGTCAGATTGGCCTGTGTGTGTCATTCATTCGTCAGTGAAGTAGTCATCACACGGATGGGGTGTGTTCCTGGTGTGTGTTCCTGCTCTAACATTCCATACAGTTGAGATCAGCCATTTCACAACAGTGGCTGATCCATTTGCCTTTTGTTGGATTAAAAAGTGACAGCGTATTTTGAACCTATAGAAATGGACGCTTCATCTCCTGAACTTAATTTAGCTGAAAGGAAAACCCACCTGTTTACATTGGGACTAGATGCAATCTATGTTAGATATTTCCTTCCTTCCTTCCTTCCTTCCTTCCTTCCTTCCTTCCTTCCTTCCTTCCTTCCTTCCTTCCTTCCTTCCTTCCTTCCCTCCTTTCTTTCCTCCCCTTCATTCCCTCTCCCTCTCTTCATCACTCCATTTCTTCTTTTTCTCTTTTAGAACAGAACAGAACAGAATAGAATAGAATAGAATAGAATAGAATAGAATAGAATAGAATAGAATAGAATAGAATTCTTTATTGGCCAAGTGTGGTTGGATATACAAGGAATTTGTCTTGGTGCAAATACTTTCAGTATGCATAAAAGAAAAGATACATGTCTTTTCCTTCCTTCCTTCTTCCCTTCCTCCCTGTCATGACTGTCTACCCAGATAATTTAGTTCCCAAGAAAACTAGATCACCACATTTCTGTAAGAGCTACTATAAGATTAATCTCGACATAGAACTTGGCTATTGCTACACATAAAACCGTGTAACATAATAATGATGATCTCTGATGATCTAGATATGGTTATAAAAGAATGAATAAAGAGTCACACATGACAGGAAACCCCTTCATTTATTCATTTTATTGGAAGCCATAATGGAAAATTAGCTGATATGTTCTGCTTCTGAAATGAAGGAATAGAATGTACCATAGGATGCAGGACAAGAAAGTTATCTAGGAAAGATCCAACCTTGAATTAAGGATACATTTCCTGACAGTAACCACAATTACTCAATTGTCTCTGGAAGATGGGTGCTCCATCATCGGAGGTTTTCAAAAATAGACTGGACAAGTCATTTGTCTCTTCCAGGTCTATGATTCTATGGCATTGTCTTAGGAATATATTACGAAGGTCCAACTCATTTTTAAGTCAACTTTTTTCTGTTTTCTGTCTTGCTAACACCTCATAAGATGAAGGGCAACAAAGCTGGTTGTCTTCTGAACAGAGCAGAATAACAGAATTGGAAGGGAGCTTGTAGGTCATCTAGTCCAACCCCACTTCCCCGCCCAAGCAAGAGACCCTACACCATTTCTGACAGATGGCAGTCCGGTCTCTTCTTGAAAGCTTCCAGGGATGAAGCTCCCACAACTTCTGAAGGCAACGTCTGTTCCATCGGTGGATTGTTCTCCCTGTCAGAAAATTTTTCCTTATTTCCAGGTTGAATCAATCAGAATAGAGTTGGAAGGGAGCTTGTAGGTCATCTAGTCCAACCCTCCACCCAAGCAGGAGACCCTACACCATTTCTGACAGATAGCAGTCCAATCTCTTCTCAAAAGCCTCCAGGGATGAAGCTCCTACAACTTCCAAAGGCAACTTCTGTTCCGTCGGTTGATTGTTCTCACTGTCAGAAAATTTCTCCTTATTTCTAGGTTATTTCTGCCCAGGCAACTTACAGACATTATTAAATTCTCCAGGATCCAAGTTTTAATCCACTACCTAGTTTTTAATCTATCATCTTTTTACAATGTAAAGATTGAGGGGAGGGCAGGAAAGTCCTTCTGGAGAAATGATGCTCAGAGAATTCAGATTAACCAAAGAAATTTGAGCAGTTCCTTTCTCGAAAGAATGCCCGGATGAGTTTTGAGGATTTTTAGCTGTCCAACCACAAAAAAAGTTCTGGGTTTATTTGTATAAGTTGGAGGCAGGGCCCTTCTGTCTTGAAGAACCGTCCCATGCCCATGTCAGGTTCCAGAATAAACATAACCTCCATGATCTCTCCAGCTTGAGAAAAACAACATTTGTTCCTTCGAGAAACCAGGATAGTCTTTCACAGGCGAGACCTCAGATTCGGCTCTTTCGGTATTTCCTCCTGGCAAACCAACAGGAGATCCGGTTTGCACCTGGGGACCAAACACAAACTGGACACGGTGGTCAATCAATGTTGGAAAGCTTCATCAGAGGTGTGGAAGGAGGGAGGTTCTTCTTTTTGAAACCACGCTCACAATCCTACCGTCTTGGCTCAACTCCAAGAAGTGCCCCCACGCAAGACATTTAGAGGGAATCCTTGACTTACGACTGGATGTGGCGGGGGAAAATGGACTGGAATAAGGGGACTTAGATATCCAGGTCTGAAATTCCGACGGTGGCCGTCTCCTTCCAATGTTTTGACTACATGCATCAACTCGTCGTCATAGTTTAAGACTGGCTTTGTGGAAAACCGGCATTTGCCTCTGCTTTTCAGCAAAACCGTGCCATCATTCCGGTGAAGGAAAGCTGTATGGTCTCCATTTTTTTTTTTTTTTTAAAAAAGGGCAAAATTAGAATGAAAAAACAAAACAAAACAAAACCTGAGAACAATGTGGTGTTTTCACCTCCCTCCACCCCCATTAATTAATCTTGATCTTGATCCACCCCTCCCTGACAGGTGCCGTCCGATTGCTACCATTTTAAATTTTCATATCAACAATTCCACCCTCCTCTTTTCTTTTTTTCTCTCTCCTGCCCCCTCCCCTCTTTGGCTTATTTTCTTTAGTTCTCCTTTTAAAATGTGTCTCTCGCTTCCCTTCCTTTCCAGCCCGGCCTTGCCTTCCTCCTTTGCTGCTAACTGGAACCATGTGTTGGGTTGTACGAGAAGTTGGTTTAGGCCTTAGGCTCTTAAATTCCACCCTGAACGTTGGGAAGTGTAGTGATGCTAACTCCCGGGGAGAGAAAAGGAGATATTTTTGCCATTTTTTTTTAAACAAGGGGAGCCCTTGTAAATCCAAACAGTGTTTCTGTCAACTAGTCTGGGGGCTTTAAACACAGGAAGTTAACTAAGCCCAATCTGGCTTTGAAATTTCTCTGGTGTTGCTTCCATCAGATTCAGCTGATGCTACCGAACAAGGAGCATTAAGGTCAACAAGGATCTGTATTGTTTTTCAACCAGACAAAACTTTCCCTTGAATGTAATGAGGAATTGGTTACAGAAACTGGGCTTGGCTAGTCTAGTGAAGAGAAGGACCAGGGGAGACATGATAGCAGCCTTCCAATATTTGAGGGGCTGCCACAGAAAGGAGGAAAGGGTCAGGCTGTTTTCCAAAGCACCCAAAGGCCAGACAAGGAACATTGGATGGAAACTGAACCAGGAGAGATTCAACCTGGAAATAAGGAGAAACTTTCTGACAGTGAGAACAGTCAACTCATGGACTAACTTGTCCTCGAAAGTTGTGGGAGCACCATCACTTGAGACTTTCAAGAAGAGACTGGGCTGCCATTGGTCAGAAATGGTGTAGGGTTTCCCGCTTGGCTGAGGGGTTGGACTAGATGACCCACAAGGTCCCTTTCAAGTCTGATTATCTGTTATTTAATCAGAATTCTTGTGACAGAATAACGGAGTTGGGCAAGGGAGCTTAGAGGTCTTCCAGTCCAACCCCCCTGATCGAGGCAAATGGCTGACTTCTTGGAGCCCTCCAGTGATGGGGGCATCCACAACATCTAGAGACACGATTTTTTTCCATCCATTACTTCTTGTCCTGCCTTCAGTGGCTTTGGGGGGTCAGTCCTCTCTTCTCTGATAGCCCCTCAAAGATGCTATCATGCCACCCCTAGTTCTTCTCTTTATTCAACTAGACACACCCAGTTCCCTTCATGGTTTATCATGTGATTTAGCCTCCAGGCTGTCCTCAATTTACAACAGTTCGTTCAAAGTCACAACAGCACTGAAAAATGTGACGTTTGTCCATTTTTCACGCCACCGTTGCAGCTTTCCCAGGGTCACATGATCAAAAATTCAGAGGCTTGGCAACTGGCATGTACTTATGACAGTTGCAGTGTTTCCCGGGGTCACCTGATCCCCTTTTGCAACCTTCTGACAAGCAAAGGCAATAGGGAAGCCAGATTCACTTAACAACTGTGGCACAAAAGGTCATAAAAAGAGGGCAAAGCTCACTTAACAACTGTCTTGCTTAGCAACAGAAATTTGGGGCTCAATTGTGATCATAAGTCAAGGACTACCTGAACTATCTTTACTGCTGTTCTCTGCACTCTTTCAAGAATCTCAACATCTTTTTGATATAGTGGTGACCAAAACGGGTATAAAATCATGAATGATTCATATAACAATTGCCTTCCTTAATTATGTAAATTCTGGCCCCAGTTGCAGTCGTAAAGTGAGGACTGTGAAGATGCTCATTTTTGCCCCTAGTAGGGCAGGAGGCCCAGTTTTGAGAAATATTTGGAGATTTTCTCTTCCCCTGGAAAATTTGGAGGAGCTTCCCAGTTCTACTTTGCCCAGCTCTGTAACAATAAGTTATTTTGTCCTCAGTTTATGGCAGAGCAGTGAGAAACGGTTCGGATATCAAAGTGGGAGCCAAAACAAAAGCCAATGCAATCTTAGGCTGCATTAACAGAAGGTGCCAGACAGGCAGTGAGGTGGCAGTTCTGACTCACAGATGGAATTGAGGTCACCTGAATTGTTAGTACCACTTTATAAAGCTTCAGTAAGGTCATACCTGGAATTCTGCTTCCAGTTTAGGTCGCCACATTTATAAAAATGATGTTGAGATTCCAGAAAGAGTGCAGAGAAGAACAACTAAGATAATTGGGGGGGTGGGGGCTAAAAAAATAGGAAGAACTTTTGCAGGAATTGGGCATGTCTAGTTTAATAAAAAGAAGGACTAGGAGAGACAGCCTTCCAATATTTAAGGGGCTGCCATAAAGAAGAAGAGGAAGGATGGGGGGGTCAACCTATTTTCCAAAGCACCAGAAGGCAAGACAAGAAACAATGAATGGAAACTAACGAAAGAGACAAGCAACGTAGAACTAAGGAGAAATTTTCTGAAAGAACAATCAATCAGCGGAACAGCTCCCCACTAGAAGTTCTAGGTGCTCCAACCCTGGAGGCTTTCAAGAAGAGACTGGACAATCATTGGATCAGGGTGGTGTAGGGTCTCCTGCTTGAGCTGGGGGTTGGTCTAGAAGACCTCCAAGGTCCCTTCCCATTCTGAAATTCTGCTTCAAAGTCCATCGGAACTAGCCAAGGTGAAGCCTTGTGATTTTGAATCTCTTGTAGGACCATGTTTCTGTTTTGAACAGACTTCATTCCTTTGCTTTTAAGTTTTTGGGTGTTTTTTTTTTAAAGGCAGGTTTTGTGTGATGAGAAGCCAGGAGCAATTTGAAAGCTTAAAAGCAATGGAAGGGGAGAGGGAGAATGGATTGATTGTGTTTGCAGCAAATTACAGCTAGGGCAAAGGACAAGGGTGTGTGGGTGGGTGGAAATTCTGAAATTTTCCAAAATTGTTTGGTTCCACCCCAGCCTGGAAGAACTCACCAGCAAGGCAAAAATAGGCAAAGAAAGAAACATACAGATTGAGATGTGTAATTCCTTTGTGTAAGCATCTGTTTACATTTATAGTGATGATATTATTGGCAGGAGAACCTCAAAAGCAAAATTAATAATAATAATAATAATAATAATGATAAGAGAGAGAGAGAGACAAAAGAAATTGGGGGAGGCAGCTAAAACTATGAAACCCAGGTTGTCCAAAGATTGTCAAGTAAGTTTATCAACGTGTTTTATAAAGGCAGGGGAGACAGTGCAAGGGTTACCATCACAAAGCAGGGATTAAAACAGAATTTTGGGACATTGGTGAGTTTAAGATGTGTGGACTTTAATTCCCAGAATTCCCCAGCCAGGAAGGTCCTACCCATCTAAAACTTGCCAAGGTAGAGAAACACGGAGTTAGAATCTTTCTGCACCTGTGATCTAAAATGTTTCCAATTTTAGACTCAACACTGCACAGATGCATCAGTTGCAGCTCATTTGAAGCAAGCCATGGTTTAGTGTATGAAATATTGCAGTAGCTAGGATCCATAATTGCAATCCCGCCAACTGTCTTTAGAACATGGAATCAAATGGTTTAGAGGGGACTTTGGAGGTTTTCTAGTCCAACCTCCTGCATAAGGCCATCCTGGTCAAAAGGTTGTCTAATCACTTCTTGAAAACCGCCAGCGATGGAGCACCAACAGCTTCTGAAGGCAAGTCGTTCCACGGATTAATTGTGGAATTAATAGAATTCTCCGTAATTCCAGTCTTGAAATTTTTCCATTTGTTGCTTCTTGTCTTGCCCTGGGGTGGCTTTGGAAAATAGGTTGACCCATGAGATTCCATGACCTAAACCTGCAAAAAAAAAAAAAAAGGCTTTTAGTGGATTATGTGGGATTCTCCTTTGATGGCTCGCTTCATGTATCAAAGAAGTTTAGATGCCGATTAATGTTATGGAAGGCGAATCTTCGTATTCAGCTAGATGACTGCAATCTTAAGGGGCAACCTGACTTTTGTCAACTTTTAATTAAGCAATGCCATCATGCAAATTGGCTAGTGGTTTTCCCCCATGAAACACCTGGAGAACTTGGGTTCTTCTAAACAGTGCAAAAGTCAACCAAGGCCAGGGTTAGCAAACCTTCCCCGACAGCCTTCAACCTTCTTGGGCAATGACCAATCCCCTCCCTTCGCCCATTTACATCACTTGAGTCTGATCAAACTTTTCCCAATGTGGCAACCTCGGCTATATCTTGGGTGTTCTCACCCAACCCTACCACAATATTTCGATGCGACGCTGTGGAAACCCACAAAGATGCCAAACATTTGTAAGAGGTTAAACACTTGGATGGTTTTGAGCCAGTTTTGGTTAAAGGAACAATGAGGATTGTCTGGGAAGGTGGGTTGTAGAAAGTGGGATGTCTGACGGCTGTCCCAACCATCTCAGGTTGGAATCCAGCTCACCGCTCCTTCTCAGATACCGTTGGTGGACCCAAGCTAGGGTTAGGGCTGTGGCATGATAGCAGTCTTCCAGGACTTGAGGGGCTGTCCCAAAGAAGGCCCCCAAAGCAGCTGAGAAATAAGAGATAGAAACTTACCCAGAGAGTCCTAGAACTAAGGAGAAATTTCCCAACAGGAAAAATAATTAACCAGTGGAACAACTTTCCTTCAGAAGTTATGGGTGCCCCATCACTGGAGGTTTTGAAGAAGAGATTGGACAGCTATTTGTCTGAAAGGTTACAGGGTTCCTGCTTGAGCAGGGGGTTGGATTAGATGACCTCCAAGGTCCTTTCTCTAAGGTCCTTTCCAACCTTATGGTGCTCTGTTCTAAGCAGTGTTTCTCCTCTCCTGGTTGCTCCATCCCTGCAGATTTCCAAGTAGAGATTAGACCACCATTTGTCTGGATTGGTAGAGGATCTTCTGCTTGACAGGGGGCTGGACTAGAAGGCCTCTAAGGTCCCTTCCAACTCTGTTATTCTTTAGGGTCTGCTGTTCCCCACACTTCTGGGCTTGAGAGCTTTTGCTCTCCAAAAGCCCAGGGATGGCAGGCTGTGAATTCACTCCTGTCTTGCAGACAGCATCTTCCCACAGCTCCTTGCCTCTTCCTTGTTCTGCACCCCTTTTTCGCCTCTGTTTCTTTCTTTCTTTCTTTCTTTTTTTAAAAGGAGAGTGCGGAGCTGCCATCTCCCTTAAAAAAAAAACACCCTTTTCCTTCGCAGCCATAGCCCTGGCTCGGCAAACTGTACGAGTCTATTAAAGTCTGTGCGCCTCTCTCGACTGAAGTCTGTGGCTTTAGGCCGGCGCCAGGGTTCCACTTCGAACCAGATGTGGAGAGGCGCCATGGTTCCCAGCCAACAAGGCTGGCCTTTTGCAGGGCCTCACACGCGAGGAGACCTGGAAGGCACATGGAATAAGCGTGAACCAGTGTCAGGAACCTGGGGGTGGGAGGGAAAGAGTAGAGAGGCAGGGGTGCAAACGTCCTTCCCCCAAAGTACTGCATGGAAACAAATCTGGGTGGGGTTTGGTGAGAAGAACCAGCCAAGTTGGGTAGAGGAGGAGAAAAGAGGAAAAGTGGCTGTAGATTCAAATTGGAAGGAGAAGGTGACGAACAAGAGAACATTGGTTGCTTATAAATCTGATTATCTATCAATCTTTTATCATCTATCTATATCTATCATCAATCTATTTATCTCTATCATCTATCAATCAATCATCTACCTACATCTATCTATATCATATCTATCTATCTATCTATCTATCTATCTATCTATCTATCTATCTATCTATCTCTATCTAATAACTATATTTCATCTATCTATCTATATCATCTATCTATCTATGTGTCTATACTGTATCTATTGTATTTATCATCTCTTTATCTATATGCTTTAAACTATAATCTATTTATCTATCTATCTATCAAATTTTGATTGGCTTCTCCTGCCCAGAGCCAAAGCTGTCCATGAAGGCTAAGGTGGGTCCCCCTTCTGAGCATCCCTCCGTTTTCCAACCCTGCCGTCGGTTTCCTGCCAGGAGTGAAGGCAAAAGGACCTGCCCTCTCTCTCTCTCTCTCTCCCTCCCTCCCTCCCTCTCTCTCCCCCCTGCCCTGTGGCTTTCTGACAGTCTGGATGAATCAGAAGGAAAACTGAGATGCCCCTAAACGTTTTCAGATGGAGGACTTCAGAGGCAGCAGGGTCACCTGCCTTCAGCCCTCCTCCTCCTCCTCGATTGCCCTGGTGGGGTTTAAAACTTTGCCCTTTTGCATTTTTCTAACCCCCTTGGAGGAAAAAGTCAATGCTGCTTTTCAAAGGCTGGGTAGGAAGGAGGCCGGGGAGGGTAGGTGGTGAGGTGGAGGGAATGGAGAGATTTTTCATTCCCCAAAGAGCTCTGAGAGGCATAATAAATGAAGGAAGCCGTCAATCAGGACTGATGCAGCAGCTTTGGAAAACCATTCCTGGCCTCTCTTTCTTTCTCTCTTGCTTTCCTTCTTCCTCTTTCTCTCTCTTTCTCTCTTCCTCTTCCTCTCTTTTCTATCCTTCTCTTTTCTCTCTTTCTCTCTTATTCATTCTTTCTCTCTTTCCCTCTTCCACTCTCGTTTCTTTCTTTGTCTTTCTCTTCCTCTTTTTTTTTCTCTCTCTCTCCTTCTCTCTCTTATAACTTAATAGCTACTGTGATTCACTTAACAACTGCGGCAAGAAAGGTCATAAAATGGGGCAAAATTCACCCAACTGTCTCACTCAGCAATGGAAATTCAGGGCTCCATTGTGGTTGTAAGCCAAGGACTACCTCTACTGAATTTCCAATATGTCTGAGGGGTTTTTTTTAAGATTAGCAAAGGCCCCTGTTAGAAAGCATCATGGCCATTTTTACTGGAGGTTTTTAAAAAGAGATTGGACAGTCAGTTGTCCAGGATGGTACAAGCTCTCCTCTTGAGGAAGAGGTTGGACTAGAAGATCTTCAAAGTCCCTTCCAGCCATAGGATCCTTCGAACTCCTTTTGAAAGATGTTCAAACTTCCATAACTATTCAGAAATGTAGCCCAGGTTGAGCTGTCTGGCCCCATTAAACATCAGGAGCTGATCCCATGAAATATTTTCATGTAATGTCATCAAATGCTTTATGATAATGTTGGGGTTCTAAAACAGCTTATAAAATTTGCTGAATTTGAATTGCATGGGAGATGTATGGGTCCTGGAATTTGGATGGATTGGATAGCCATCTATCTAGAATGATACTGGGTCTCTCCTGCTTTTCTTTTTCTTTTTAACATACTTTTAATTTTATTGAACAAACAGAAACAAAAACCAAAAAAATACATTAAAAACATTGAACATGGTACAATCCTCCTAACCCACATATTTGTCTTATATTGCTAAATCACATATAAAGATAATACAAATTTACTTTCAATATAATATAATATAATATAATTAATATAATATAATTAATATAATATAATATAATTAATATAATATAATATAATTAATATAATATAATTAATATAATATAATATAATTAATATAATATAATTAATATAATATAATATAATATAATATAATATAATATAATATAATATAATATAATATAATATAATATAATATAATATACATACAATACAATATATCTGTATACACACACACACACACATTTAATCCTTTCTTATTGTCTTGATCCTTCCTCTTTTCTAACCAACCATAAAACTTGTCCCATCTTTTGCAGTAATCCAATTTGTCCTTATTTTTTAATTCCTTTGTCAATTTGTCCATTTCTGCGCACATCCAAATTTTCCTAATTATTTCTGATTCATTTGGAGTTTCTTTACCTTTCCATCATTGCACATAAGCCAATCTCGCAGCGGTCTCACATGCTTGAGCAGGGGGTTAGACTAGAATACCTCTAAGGTCCCTTCCAATGCTGTCATTCTGCTATTCTGTTATTCCCTTAGTTGGTCCCTTCTTCACAAAATTGTTGCCCTACAAGGCACTGTTTCACCCAGTTAAAGGTTACACACAAACAGGAAAGTTGTAATAACATATAGAAAGCAAAACTTTTGTGTGTGTTTTCCCCTCACTCAAATCACCCCTGATGCGTCCCTCTGACCAAGGCTGTGAGCATGTTAAATCCACATTAAGAACCCGACCTCTGCCTTGTTTGTTTTTCTAAATTCCGAGACCGGAGAACAAATTGGTACCCAGGAATGACCTGTGTTAATTAATAAAATCTATTTATTTGATTTAGGAGTCCCTGCATCTCCCCAGGCTGTCTTGGCTATAATTATTATTTCAATAGAAAAGTAGTATCCGTCTTGGACTTGTTGAAAGAAGAAGGAAAGTTAGAAAGAAGACAGGATATATTTTTCTTCGGAAGAATTTATGACTAATAGCCTTCAGGCTATTTCAGCCCACTCAATTAAACTGCATATTTTAAAAAAGGGCAGGGGGAGGGAAAAGTGGAAAAAGAAGGGGAGAATAGAGAGATGAGACAAAAGGAAGGGGAAATGGAAAGGAGAGAAAATTAACTTTGAATCAGGGATACTGCCGAAATTCAAAATTACTTCCTTTGTAAATTGAATTTAACATCCTTATAATTCACAAGCCTGGGCTTATGTCCAATTAATTTTTACAATTATGAAATTTGAATATGTACATCTGTATTTTCAATGGCAATTGTGCTGTTTAAGAGTGCAGAAGTTCTTTTTCTTTGTGAAAACTCAAATAAAATTTCCCAAAAAAAACCAAAACCACACCTGAATTTGGATCAGGTGACCCTGGGAATATTGCGCCAGTCATTAAGAGCCAGTATCATTACGACAACCGATCGTAAATCCCATTTTTCAGCGATGTCATAACTTCAAGCAGTCACTAAATGGTTGTAAGTTGAGGACCACCTATAAACACTTCCAAATGTTGGCAGGAGGGAAGCATATTTTCATATCCATCTGCAAGAAAGAAAACAACTGAAAGCAAAGATTATTTTAACGTGAGATTTTTTTTTGATTGGTATCCTTTTCCATCACTCCGGTGCCGTTTCCGGACAAAATTCTCAAAGGTCCTTTTATGAAGGAATTCTTCAAAGCGGGCAAGATTTTTCTTTCTTTCTTCTTTTTCCCATCTTCTTTTTTTTTTCTTCTTTTGCCACATCATAACTGCTCAAGCTTGATATATAGCAGAGGAATTCAGGGTAACTGGTACAAATCAGACAGCTGTCATAAAAGTATTCCAAATTTTAAAACCATCCCAAAATAAAGGGTTTTTTTTTCCTTCCCCCCATCCCACCCTCCGTTAGAGACCAAATGGAAACCAGATGTTGGGGCAAAATGGCCAGCTCGTGTTTCAGAGGAGAATTTAAATGAAGGCACAGCGGGATGGCCTTCTCTGGTGTGGAGTGTCTCCCCCCCCCCAAAAAAAAAATCTAAATTTTGTGGGATTTGCTGGGATCCTAGAATGGGGTGTTGTCAGGAGACATTTAAAAATATACGGAGCAGAGAAAGGAGGCCCAGAAGGGATTTGAAATAAGATGGAAATGAGTCTGAATATTGAGATCTGTTTTGGCAGGATTGTAGGATGCTTTGCTGGTTAGAACATAGAA
The DNA here is from genome assembly GCA_033807585.1 of Hydrophis major. NCBI lineage: Eukaryota > Metazoa > Chordata > Lepidosauria > Squamata > Elapidae > Hydrophis > Hydrophis major. Next base: position 3,529,371 of record CM066341.1, on the reverse strand, counting down.
AAATAGACTTCGGAGATCATCTAGTTGAACCCCCTGCTTATGCAGGAGACCCTATGCTATTTCGGACAAATGGCTGTCCAGTCTCTTCTTGAAAGCCTCCAGTGATGGAGCAGCACAAGTTCTGGAGACAAGTTGTTCTACTGATTAATTGACTTCACTGTCAGGAAATTCTTCCTTAGTTCTAAGTTGTTTCTCGCCTTGATGAGTTTCCATCCGTTGCTTTTTGTCTTGCCTTCTGGTGCTTTGGAAAATAAGTTGACCGTTCCTCTTCTTTGTGGCAGCCCCTCCCCTATTAGAACACTGCTAAACCTTTGTCCTTACTAGACAGACGTACCTTTCTGCATTTTTCAAGGACAAACCGCCTCAGTTAAAATTAAAAAAGCTTCCTGAGATAAACCAATTCTTCTAAAATCACCGTTCATGCACAAAATGAAAAATAAAAATAAAAAATTGCTTGCTTTCTCGCTTTTTCTGCATGATGGAGAGAAAGATGGTGTTTCTTCTTTTATTTATTTGTTGTTGTTTTTTATGCTGTCCATCTCTCCTGACTCAGGCAGCTTACAAGTTATACAGCAAGTAGAAAAATAATTAAAATTCAGGTAAGTCCTTGACTTATGGCCACAAACAAGCTCCAAAGATCCATTGCTAAGCAAGACAGTTGTTAAGTGTTGGTCCACATTTTACAACCTTTCTTAACCACAGTTGTTTTAGTCACACAGTTGTGAAGTAAATCTGGCTTTTCTATGGTCTTTGTTTGTCAGAAAGTTGCCCCCTGGGAACACTTCGTCAGGTGACACTCCAACCGTCATAAATATGAACCTAATTTTGATCACGTGACCATAAGGATGCCGTGGTAACTTCACATGGTCATTTGTTTGTAAGTTAAAGACTGCTTGTAGTCAATGAAACTAAATTGAGGCTAGAGAAAAGGTTCAGTGGAATTCACGGAGGGAAAGGCTGGACTTGATGTCTCTTTGCAGATATGCAATGATTCCAGTCTCATGACCCATTTAATTCCCCCTTCCAGCTCTGCTACATAACCTCCCTGGCCCCTCTCTCTGTTCTGATCACAGGGCAGAGCTTGAGTCCGACCCACTCCTCCTCTAAAAGGAAGAAGAAACAACGGAGGAACCGAACCACATTCAACAGCAGCCAACTCCAAGCTCTGGAGCGAGTCTTCGAAAGGACGCACTATCCCGATGCTTTCGTCCGAGAGGAGCTGGCCCGAAGGGTGAGCCTTAGTGAAGCCAGAGTCCAGGTGAGAGCGATTGGATTCATCTACAGGTAGCCCTCATGACCACAACTGGGACCAGTTGTTAAGTGAGTCACATCTGATTTTTATCCTCCTCCTCCTCCTCCTCTCCACAAACCCTACTTCCTTCTAGCACTGGTGATGTTACCTAGTTGGGTCATGAAACATCTGCAAGAAAACAACCCAACTCAGACCTACTGTATATAAATGGAGAGAAACCCCACACTCCCCTCTAGAATTGATGACGTTCCCTAGTTGGGTCATGAGACGTCTGCAGGAAAAACATCAGGCTCAGAGAGTACCCTGTAACTTTGAGCTACAAATATTCTCCTTTATTGCTACCTGTGTCTTTCTCCCCTCCCGCCCAGGTCTGGTTTCAGAACCGAAGAGCAAAATTTCGCCGGAATGAGAGAGCAATGTTGGCCAACCGGTCAGTATCGCTCCTCAAATCCTACACTCAAGACACAGCCATCGAACAGCCCGTCGCTCCTCGGCCCACCACGCTCAGCCCCGACTATCTATCGTGGTCAAGCACCTCCCCCTACAGGTTGGTTCAAGCTCCTTTCCTTCCTCCCTCTCTCCCTCTTCCCATCCCTACTTCTTAGGTTTCCCCCAGGCGATTCCTGCTCCAGGTTAGCTCTAATCGCAATGTTATGTTACCTTTCAACTCAAAGTGCTTACCAAACCGAGGAAGGGAAGGGAAATAGAGGCTGTATTGCTCTGCGGGCCAAGGAACACATTTCTTCTGAGGCAAAGTAGGAGAAGAGGGAAAGAAACCTCTGAGCCAAAATTAGACTGGACTTCTTGGCTGTAAAAGAAAAGCAATCCCTTCTCTGCCTCCAGAGAGCGCAATCTGTTGCACGACACTGGAATGTAAGGGCTAGAAATCTGTGCTTTTTATGCCTTTGTTAACAATCCTGTTGTTTAGGGCAGCCTCACCCTAGGGTTTGTTTTTTTTTCCCCCTTTGAAGGGATCCCTGGCCCCGACAGCCGTCCTTTGAAAGGTTAATTTGCTCCACGCAAAAGTTTTCAATGTACATTTTTGCAGTGCAAGCTCTCTCTTTTTTATTTTATTAATTTTTATTTTATTTTATTTGGTTTGTCAATTGCTTACAAGATAATAGGCATAAGTAAAAACATAGCTATGAATACATGGATACATATAAGAAAAATAAAAAAGAAACAACAGGACAGGGACGGTAGGCACATTTGGTGCGCTTATGCACGGCCCCTACAGACCTCTTAGGAAAGGGGTGAGGTCAATAGTAGAAAGTCTAAGGCTAAAGTTTTTGGGGTTTGGGGAAGAAACCACAGAGTCAGGTAGAGTATTCCAGACATTGACCGCTCTGTTGCTGAAGTCGTATTTCCTGCAATCAAGTTTGGTGCGGTTTACCTTGAGTTTGTATCTATTGTGTGCTCTTGTATTGTTATGGTTGAAGCTGAAGTATTCATTGACAGGTAGGACATTGCAGTGTATGATTTTATATACTATACTTAGATCGGACTGAAGACGGCGTAGTTCTAGGTTTTCTAGGTCCAGAATTTCAATTTTTAACATAGTGGCCACTGCTCGTACATAACTTTTAGGAGGTATATATTTTTTAATCTGCATTTTTTAAATGTCTCTGTTCATAACACCCTTAGGGACTGGAGGGTAAAACATGCAAAGAACGGTTGCAGGAACTGGGCATGTCTAACCTAATGAAGAGAAGGACTAGGAGAGACATAATACTGATAGTACCTTCCAATATTTGAGGGCCTGCCCCAAAGAAGAGGGAGTCAAGCTATTCACCAAAGCCCCCGAAGGCAGGACAAGAAGCAACGGATGGAAACTCATCAAGGAGAGAAGCAACCTAGAACTACGGAGGAATTTCCTGACTGTGAGAACAAATAACCAGTGGAACAACTGGCCTCCAGAAGTTGTGAATGCACCAACACTGGAGGCTTTTAAGAAGAGATTGGATAACCATTTGTCTGAAGTGGTGTAGGGCTTCCTGCCAAAGCAGGGGGTTGGACTAGAAGACCTCCAATGTCCCCTTCCAACACTGTTATTCTGTTGTTTAACAAAATAGCAGAGTTGGAAAGGATCTTGAAGGTCTTTGCTTGTCAGACAACCTCAAAATGGGATCAAAATGACCCCAGGACACTGTAACTGTCATAAATCCATGCCAAGCGTCTGAATTTTGATCAAGTGACCTTGGGGGATGCAGTAATGGTCATTAGTGTGAAAAATGCCACTTTTTTTCAGTGCCATTGTAACTTTGAACAGTCGCTAACCAAAGGCCTTTAGGCTGAGGACTAACTATATATCCTATCCTAACATTAGTAGAGTTGATTCTTCTCCAATGTTTAATGCTTCTTTTCTGTTGCTTCTCCTTTGTTCCTGTCTCCTTCTTCCCATCTCCTCTGCCTCTTCCAGCAACACGATGCCTTCATACGGTTCCAGTGCCCCCAACACCCCCACGCCGGGGGTCAACATGGCCAACAGTATTGCCAGCTTGCGCCTTAAAGCCAAAGAGTTCAGCCTCCACCAGAACCAGGTACCTACCGTGAACTGATGTGACCGTCCTTCCTTGGTTGTCCACAGCATCCCTGGCGATCTCCACCAATCAAGATATTGGAGATATTCATGGTCCATCAGGGCTCTAAACTCTTCCTCTGCCCCCTAATGTCTCCTTCTCTTGAAGACCAAAGGAGACAGCTTCTACCAACTTGAGAAACTTCTTGAAGCTCCCTTGGGGAGGAGGCAGCCTCTTCAGGATCTTGCTGGTGGACCATGACTTCTTCAAGGAAGAGCAAATGATCCAGAAGATGCGGCCATCCAGAAATGAAGACATGGACCTCAGAGAGCTTTCAGGTTGAGTTGAAAGCCTAAATATCTAACTCTTCAAGAACACAGGCTTCAAGAACCCAAATATAATCTGGTCACTGTATGGTCTTTTCAACCCTGATTATCTCCTTGCCCTTCCTTGCCTGGATAGGGTGACTTTAGGGCCACTGAGATTTGGCATGGAGCAGTTTTTATTCCAAATTGACATCTCTCCTGTACATGTTAGTTTGTGCATCTCTGCAGAATGCACGTGTGTCTAGGAAATTCATGGCCCTGCTTGGCTTTTAAACGATAACAGTGCTTGTTCTGATTCACCATGTTCCCCGAATGAATTCAGGGACTGGTTTGAAAGTGGGACGGCAGCTGATCGCCCACGGTCCTTGGATAAAACCAGCAAAGAGTTTGATTGCATGGCTGTGAGTCCTTTAGAACGGCAGTTTTTGCAACTTAAGCCAGGTTGCAAAACGAACATTTGTGGATGCTGCTTAAATCAGAGGGTGGATTTGCAACAGAGATTGAAAAAAAGAGAGAAAAAAAAAAGACACTGAATTTTAGTGGTGAAAGATAGGCAGCTGAGGAGGGGTGGGGGGTGATGTAGAAAAAAAATGGGGCTGGGGGCTGCAATTAAATCATTCCCCTTGCAATAGAGCTTTGCATTCCCATAACCCTTGCTCTGTTTTGCTTCTCTCCAGCTTGGCTCAGCTGGGGGGGTGGGGGGGTGGAAGGTACATATTAAGGAGGATTTTTCTGGGACATGTAAATGTTGCCCCAAATTTGGGGTGGTTGTCATTCTGTTTCTGTCTTTGTGAGAAACACGTCACATTCCAGTAGGCTGGTTCATCCGTTTCCATTCCCTGGAATTCCCATAAGATAGTCCTCAATATATGGCCATCCGTTTCAAGCTGATGACGGGGCTGAAAAAAAAGGTGACTTGTGACTTTTCACACAGTTGTGGTGTCCGCATGATCACGGGATCAAAATTCGGACACTTGGCATGTGTGGTTTTTGACCGTCTCAGCATCCCAGGAACACATGATCTCCATGTATGACCTTCCCAGACAGATTCAGACAAGCAACGGGGAAGGGAGATTGATTTAACAACTGCATGATTCACTTAACAACCATGGCAAGGTAGGTCATAAGATTGGGAATGATTCATTGAACGGGCCCATCACTTGGGGGCTTGAAGCTCTGGTCCCAATTTTGGCCATAGGTTATTTCGGTCTCCCAGAATCTCCCGATGAAAGGAATAGTCCAATTTCCCTCAATACCACCCACCCCAATCAAAGGAGTATATGGCCCCTGATGACCCCGTTTCAAGCAGGGTCCCAAGTTTTGCTCTGGAAATTCCTTTCAGAATGGAACTTGTAGTGGAAAACTCAACCCTTGGAACAAATTGAGCCTGTTTCTTTTGCCCACCCAGTCCCTACAAAAATAAAAATCTGAAAACCCAGTCTTATATAGTCTTTTTTCCCCCCCATCCCATTCCACACCTGTGCATTGGGGTGTTTTTATTTTAAATTTATTTGCATCTGCCTTTATATTATTTTTACAAATAACTCACGGCAGTGAACATATCCAACATGCCTTCTCCTCCTATTTTTCCCCCCAACAACAACAACCCTGTGAGGTGGGCTGGACTGAGAGGGAGAGAGAGAGAGTGGTTCAAAATCACCGAGCTGGCTTTCATGGCTAAGGCAGGACTAGAACTCAACATCTCCTGGTTTTCTAGCCAGGCTCTTTTTGTGATCATATAGGATAATTTCTACCAGTCCATTTCTAGAATCCAAGACTGGTTTCTGGGAATTATCTAAAACTAAAATGTGACTTGGCATTGCCAGTAAAAAAATAAAATCAACTCTACCATAGTCAGCTATATGATAGAAAGAGACGCTAGAGGGCAGTGCTGTAACATCAAATGCATAAAATGAACATTTTAGAATAAGTTTTGCAGCCAGCAAAAATGATACAGAATCATTTCTAAGTGTGCGTTTATTTTAGGGATTTTCCTCTCTTGAAGATCCTTCCACATTAATCAGTGGAAAGACTTGCCTCCAGAAACCGTGGATGCTCCATCACCGGATGTTTTTAAGAAGAGTCTAGACAGCCACTTATCTGAAATATTATAGGCTCTCTTGCTGGACTAGAAGACCTCCGAGGTCCCTTCCAGCTCATTCACTTTATTCAGGGAGGGGCAATGAAAGGGGAGAAATCTGGAAATTGAGTCATGGCAAGTGGACTTTTATTTTATTTTTTAAAGAAGGCTCAAAGTTCTCGGGAATGACTCAGAATCTTCATTGACATACAGGTAAGAAACTTTATTCAAAAAAATAAATTAGAAGCATGGTTAATTTGGTTTCTGGGCTTTCACTTCCTGTTCTCTTTTACTTTAGATTTGCTTTGAACTCCACACATTCTCTTGGGAAACCCACAACCCCGTTTTTCCCATGAAGTGCTTGGCACAGATGGATGAGCAGCCAGGAGGTCCTGCGAGCAGAGAGGCTGATGAATCAACGAAAGGTTCCATCACTGAGTGGCAATAGCTAGAGATTTCTGAGTGGTCTCCCATTCAACTTCTAACTGTGCTTAGGTTTTTTTAAAAGATGTTTTGGCAGGGTGATGATGCCACTTGTGACCTTGGTGAGGTACAGAAGCGTGGTAAAACAGCTACAACAAATAGCAGTACCTACACACATTGTAAACACTTGTTCACAGAGTTGGAAGAGGATTTCCACCACAACCTGCTACTCAGGGAAAGAATTCAAGACTTTCTGAGAAATAGCTATCCTGCCCCAGCATGAATTCACCCAACCTTGAAGTTACCCTTGTGGGCCATTGGTTCCACCATCTAATTATTTTTCTGCTTAGACATTTTTTTCCCCTTAACATTTAATGAGAATCTGATAAACTGTATTTTGAAATCTATGCACCTGAAGGATCTCCTACAACTCCCAGAATTCTCAGCAGTGTCTGCCCCAACTGAGGAATTCTGGGAACTGAACAATTCCAATCTGAAGAGCCTCCAGACATAGCATGATGAAAGTTTGAGAGGGTTAAGAAAAATTGAATCTGAAACCAGGAGTTTCATACAAAGTTGAAAGAAACTCTCCACCAACTGCAAAGCTTATTTAAGAAAGCTTTAATTTTGTTTTTATTTGTTCAATTACAAACGGTGTGAAGGTTAACAGTCATGTCCATAACTCAACCCATGCTGGACTCTGAACATCTCGTAGCTGGAATGGGCATCCCGAGAGATTTCAGCTGAGGTGAGGTGGCCATCTAGATGAGGAAAGTATTTCATCCTTCAACTGATGCAGGAAAAACTCCACTCACACCCACCCAAGTTGTGATGCTTCTGGATTGCCCACATCTTCCAAGTTCTCCCAAGCCAACCTGGCCCTTGCAAAAGTATCACCCGCCCCTTACAAGCAAGAGATCAGGAGATAAGAAATCCATCCATTATAGTCTTGTTCTCCTGAGAGAGAAGCCAGAACTGGTTAACTCAGCCCTAGGGTGAAGTATTGATTCCCTCCATTTGGATGATTGCTATCCCTTCATGTCCTCCATTTCACATCACGCAAGGGCCCCTGGAGACAAAGGCCACCGATGGCCACTACCGTCGGATCACCGAAATGAGGATCTGCAAGGCCATGGAGAAACATGGAATCTGAGCCACACTGTAGGCCACGGACCGGATGGGAGGTCTCAGCTTCAGGAGATACGCCACGGTGTGAACCATCCGGCCAAGGAAGAAAATCAGAAAGTGGATCTGAGCCACCAGTGGATTGGGATTCAGGAAGCTATAGACAGCCCCAATGAAGAGAAACGGGAAGATGGATTCCATATCGTTGCGATGAACTCTGGAGACAAGGACACAGAAGAGGAACATGACCATGGTTAGTCCTTTAGACCCAACATCGGGAAGACTCACCTGGGCTTCTCTGGATGCTATTATGGGGGTCCCAGAAGATGATGGACAGGATAGAACAGATTCAGAGGAGTCCCAAAGGTGCTTTTTTTTTTTTCAAGAGACAACTGGACATCTTCGTTTTTTGCTTGAAGATGTTCTGCTTCTCATCCGAGAAGCTTCTTCAGTTCTAAACTGAAGAATGATGAACTGGAATTTCTTGGGTGGGAAACGAAACAACTTAAGTTAAAAACAAAGATGTCCAGTTGCCTTTTTGAAAAAGTACCTTTGGGACAACCAAGACCTGGATGATGGAGAATCTCCATGGATTCAGAGGAGGGTGTCCGAGATGGGTATGGAGACCGGAGGACAAGATTTTTGAAGGACCTTGGCTTTCAGTCTGGAGGACAGAAGACTGAGAAGAGAAATTTTGGCCATCTTCAGATATTTAGAAGAGAAATTCAGATCTGGGAGGGAAGTTCTAATTTGGAAGAAAATTCATTCTCTTCTCCTTTTTAGTCAACTAGTGAAATGCAAAACCTCTCTTTAAAAAAATCGAAGCTTTGCAAAAGTCACCACACAGGTTCTGCAGAGTGAACATTCCAATACAAGACCCAATTATTCAGCGAATGAATTCTGTGGGGAGGCTATGTTGGGAATCCCATGACTGACTTAAATAACATTTAATCACATCATTAAGAAAAAAAAAAAAATCAGAAAACCTGCCGGATCATTACAATGAATATCATCAAACTGGCTCCCCCAGTTAAATTCACAAGGTTTGCCAGGATTCTTGGAGCAAAAACAATCACCAAGAGAATCGTTTCCCAGCAAAGGTACGGTTGGCTGGTTTTGCAAAAAAAAAAAAAGACGACAAACATCTTTAAAAAAAAAATCATCTTTGCCTTGAACTAGTGGAAAATCCCATCTAACCCAAGTCAGCTGCAGTCCGAAATGAATCTTGCACCTAATTTGTGAGTTGTAGCCTGTAGTCCATACCTCTAACTGGTTTTACACATTCGACAAAGACATGGCTTGTGTAATCGTGATTTATAGAAGACAGCCAGCAGCGGAGGGCAAGGTAGTCCTCAACTTGCATCTATTTGCTTAATGACCATTCGCATCAAGGAGAATGTTTGTAGCTTGGGCTTGAAATGAGGGATCTTTGGTGCTCTCTGAGCTTGGTTGCAGACGTTTCATTGCCAAACTCGGTAACATCATCAGTGCTACCGTAGAAGGGAATGGGGTTTGTGGGGCAAGAGGAGGACTGTGGGTTCCTTGACATTCTCTGCGCTCGGTTGTTTTCTTGCAGACATTTCATTACCCAGCTAGGCAACAAGGGAGTGGAGTTTACTCTCATTTTATATATTAAAATGCTGCAACAGTCAAAAATGTGGAAAATGGTTCATAAGCCACTTTCTTTAGGTCCGCTGTAATTTCAAGCAATCACTAAACAAAATGGCTGCAAGTCAAGGATTGTCTGTACTTTCCTCTCTCACAACCTCCACAAACAATCTTTACATTCCTGCCATCTACATTATATCAGCCATGCAAATCCTTCCCAGAGGTCAGAAGTGGGGCTGGGCTTTTTAATATGTCTCTCTGTAGCTCATGGGCTGCATCTAAGGCAAAAGCTCACAGCTGTAATCCACCGTTTTTATTGCAAGACAGATGGACACACTGTAGTCAGCCAGATAAACACCCGGTAAATCCACTTGAATGGAGCCTTGGCAATTAGAAATCCCTCTGAAATGGGTTTTGTTTACCCATGAACATGTAGGGTTGGCCAAGAGTCTCATCTTCAAGAATTGCTTGAGGTCAAAAGAAGCTCCTCAACTCTCTAGTTTCAACATCAAGGCCAAAAGCACCTCCCCAACTGTAGCTTGCATTGAATGACACCCACATCTGGATTCCATCCCCATGTTTCTCATTTGCAAAGAGGCAAAAAAAAAAGTGTGTGCTACCACAATGGTGCTCTCCATCCATTTGGGTCTCGTTCATGTACACACACACACACACCCCTTGGCCATACCCCAAAGTTGTTAAAAGGAGATTATATAAACAAGGCAAGGTTATGACCTAAGGCACCCAACTTCAGCTACTTCCTGCCCATATTTCAGCCAAGGACATAAACACAACTCAGACTGAGCTATTTTGTTGGTGATGTTGAAGATTAACCTTCTGATGACCTAATTAAGGGATTTCTTGCCTAGGTATTATACTTTAGAGAAACTCTGCCCTCTTTGGCTAGGAAATTCAGAGTGTAAATCATTCTTTGGCCCTCAAGGCAGGGAGGAAATACTGGGGAAGCAGGAATGAGTTAAGACAAGTTCTTAAGTGGGTAACATGGAGATTGTAACAAAGGAAAACCGCAACACATCAGAAATATAGAAGGACAATTCAATCGCTTCACCAACCAAGGCCTTCGGACTTCAGTCATTAAATTGTCTACCTCAACTTTCTCTTTTTTTCTGATGGGCAGGCCATTCAGTTCCTACTTGTTCCCTTGGTCCCTTCCAGCCCTTTGGTTCTACAATTCTTGGACAGATGTCCGAGTTCCTTCTCAGGGTTTGCCAACCTGCCCACTTCAACCAGAACTCCCAGGCTGCAGAAAACACAATTAAACACGCTGGAAGGAATCCCATTAATTATAGTCAATTCACTGAACGGCAATGAAGGTTCAATTTAAAAGGTATTTCTTTTTCCATCAAGTCTTCCCTCAGCTTTGCAAAAAAATAAAAATAATAAATGGCCCATCCAGCGAAATGCCTCCAGTCCTAGAAGAATGCCAGCCAGCCCTCAGATGTGGAGGCTGAGTTCTTTGCTAACTGACCAAGCTGAAAAATCCTTTTTTTTTTTGCTTACAATCTGGAGCCAACTTTTCAAGCTTCAAAGCAAACAATATGTTGTAAATCTCCCCAAATCTCCATCGCTTTCTCTGGAGTGCCTAAGCTGAAACAAAACAATTTTTTTTTTACAGCATTGGCTGAAATAAGAAGCAAGGAGGAGAAATAATGTGGGTGTTTTCAAAAGTTAAATAAACAAAGGTTGCTTCCTCCCTGAATCAAATTCCTTTCTCTTGCCTGGAGAAATCAAGATTATCCCCCTGGTTGAGGATTGAAGTGTTTAAGGTTTACACTTGGGCAAGAAAAACCAAATGTACAGATATAGTATAAGTGGGACTTGGCTCAATAGTAATAACTGTGAGAGGGATCTCAGAGTCCTAGTGGACAATCACTTAAACATGAGCCAGCAGTGTGCTGCAGCTGCTAAAAAGGCCAACACAATTCCAGGCTGCATCAACAGAAGGATGACATCAAGATCACAAGAAGTGAGAGTACAACTTTATACTGCATTGGTGAGATCACATGTGGAATACTGCATCCAGTTTTAGTCACTCTGATACCAAAAATAAAAATTGAGACCCTAGAAAGAATGCGCAGAAGAGCAGCAAAGATGATGTAGGGATTGGAAGCTAAATTATATAATGACTGGTTGAGGGAACCACATAGGTGTAGATGAATGAAGAAAAGGATGGCATGATGGCATCTTCCAATATTTGAGGGGCTGTCACAGAAAAGAGGTCTATCTATTCTCCAGAGAACCTGAAGGCAGGACAAGAAGTAATGGATGGAGGCTCATCAAAGAGAGATCTAATTTAGGATTAAGGAGGAATTTCCTGACAGAACAATTAGTCAGCTTCCCTTCAGAAATTGTGGGTCCTTCATCACTGGAGGTTTTCAAGAAGAGATTGGACAGTCATATGTCCAGAATGCTATAGGATCTCCTGCTTGGACAGAGGATTGGACTAGTTGATCTCCAAGGTCCCTTCCAATTCTTTCTGGTGCAACAGACCACAAATGGCCTATCAGGGTGGAACAAGGAGAGGCATTTCTCACAGCAAAGCCCTATTTCCTAAGCAGTTTTGCAAAAGAACATAAAATGCCACCCAGATGTACAAGAGACCTCTGTCCTGCTAAATAACCAGGTGAAGAATGCCAGGTGAGGGGGAAAAATGCTTTCTTCACCTGGGTTGCATGCTTCTCAAACTCAACACCCATCCCTGTTTGGCACTTGGGTCTACATTCCTTTTTAGCTCCATCTTATCATTGCCAGTCTCACTCAGGAAAGGAGAGGTTTACAAGTTTGAAATTGCACAAGGCAGGATGTTTTTACATCAGGGGAACTCTGATTCTTTCTACCGGGGTTGAATAATAATAATAATAACAACCACACCAAAAAAATCACTCTAAGGGGAATATTCGGATTAATTGGCAGGAGGAAATTTGCCAGTTTAACCACATGATTCACGTCCCTATGGAATGCAAGGCTATCCTGCTCTTTAAAAGGAAAAGCGATCTCCCTTTTCAGGTAAATCAAAAGTTTATTAGGCATGTCTGGCACGCAAATGTTTGCTTTGAAAAGATGGGACACAGCTCCAGTGATGAGGGAAGGTTCTGGAGACCTTCTCAAAAGATTTGGGGGATGCCCACAGCCCTTAGGAGGTCTCAGGCCTGCCTTAAACCACAACAGACAAGCTACAATTGAGCCCCAGCTTAGATAAACCACTTTTGGGTTTAGGGCAAAGTCTTGCTAGAAGGTCAAAACTGGCTTGATAGAATTGGCCAGCAATATTATCCTTGGTTAATTTGATGGAGGGTGGAGGTGAGAAGGATCCTTCTCCCAAGGAAAACCAGATCCATAGCATAGTGGTGACATGCTGAATGAGAAGAAGAGAGGGAGGAGTGAGGGGGAGAAGAGAAGAGAAGAGAAGAGAAGAGAAGAGAAGAGAAGAGAGGAGCGAGAAGAGAGGAGTGAGGAGAAGAGGAGAGAAGAGAGGAAAAGAAGAGAGAAAATAGGAGCGAGGAGAAGGGAAGAGTGAGGAGGGGAGGAGTGAGGAGAAGAAGAGAAGAGCAAGAAGAAGAGAGAAGAGAGGGGAGAGGAGGAGAGAAGAAAGGAAAAGAAGAGAGAAGAGAGGATTGAGAAGAGGAGAGAAAATAGGAGCAAGGAGAAGAGAAGAGTGAGGAGGAGAGGAGTGAGGAGGAGAAGAGGAGAGAAGAGAAGCAAGGAGAGGAGAGAAACCTATTCGGCTTGCAAGGTTCTGTCACTAGAGCTATTCTAATCAAAGTAGTTATAGACCTACATGGCGCCTGTTTCTTCGTCTGGTCTACCTTGCTGAGCTGACCATGGCTGATCTCCCAGGATGACTTACCTGAGGCACCTCTGCACATAGGGGTCTTCTCTGTGGAACTCCAAGCCACCATGTTTCAGCGCGTCCTCAGGGTTGGCAAAAGCCTGGAAAGGGCCAGAAGGAGAAGACAATGAACATCCAAGGAGAACAGAGTCATCCAACCACAATGGATGGCTTCTTGGATGAGAAGCAAGCATCTTCTTCTTTTTCCTGAAAAAAAAAAAAACTGGCCCAGTTGCTTTTTGACAAAAAAAAAAAAAAAAAAAAGCACTAGGGCCTGGGTAAATGAGTACCTTCATCCAAGAAGTTCTCGTACCATTTATTCATGTTCTACAAACCAGTTTTGACCTTCTAACAAGACTTTGCCCTAAGCTCATAGGTGGTTTATCTAGGCTGAGCTTCAATTGTAGCTTGTCTGCTATGGTTTAAGGCAGGCCTGAGACCCCCTAAGGGTTGTGGGTATCCCCCAAAATCTTCTAATCCCAAGACTGAGAAATATCACTCTAGCCTCTGCAGTATGTAGGACAACCAATTAAGCTTCCCTTGAAGGAACCATCTTGTCTGTAAAGACCTTCAGAGATGGATGACTTACCAACCCCAACTCGATTTCACTCAATTGAATACATAATATTATTTTGTTCCCACCTCCTGCTTAAAAAAACTCCTGCTAAACTCTCTGGCATGAGCCAAGTTTTCTTTTCTTTTTTTACAAGAGAGCTCAAGAAAAGCCATAACTTTGCTTGCAAAAGATAAACAGTTCCTCCTCCTGCCTGCTTTAAAAACTTCACGGATTATGAATCTTGAAAAAACAGGCGGTGGGCGGGGTTATATTCTCTTGCTATGAAGGATTATTGGCTTCTCTGCAGACCTGCGTAAACTCCCCACTCCTCAACAGCAGCCACGGCTCCTTTTTGGCGACCTTCAAATCCTACATCCCTTCCCAACACTTCAAAACAGCTGCTTATTAAAGAAAAAATAAGGCAGGATTGCAAAAACATTGACGTCAACCGCTGTCACCCCCTTTTAACATTTTCCCAAGAAAACGATTTGAATATCCCATGTTTCAACACTTTAAAAAAAAAAAAATCCAATATTTGAAAATGTTGTGCAATCCCCATTTAAAAAAAAACAAAAAAAAAAAAACTCCCATTACACCACCCAAGATGTAATTTTAATGTTGGCATCAACCATGGAGGGAAAATCTTGGTGGTCAGGTTTACATTTAACACTGGAGCTAAGATGACATCAGTGTCGGCCAAGACTTTTAACAGGGTTACCTTCTGGGGAATTCTGGGAGTTGAACTCTCTTAAGGTTGCTAGGATGGTAAAACACTGGCTCACTCTGTGCATTGAATAAAACTTCATTGCTGTGTTGGGTTTTTTGGATTTGATGGCAGTATTCCGATATTTGAGGGGCTGCCACAACGAAGGGGTGGTGGTATCAACCCATTTTCCAAAGCACCAAAAGGCAGGACAAGAAGCAAGGGATGGAAACTAATTAAGGAGAAAGGCAACCTGGAAGTAAGGAGGAATTTCCTGAGAGTGAAAACAATTAACCAGTGGAACAGCTTTGTCTTCAGAAGTGATAGGTGCTCCATAACTGGAGATCCAGAGCAATCAAGTTTTACTGGCCTGGTGATCCCTAGGGCTGAATTTAGACATTTCTGTGTCAAGTGCCAAATACCCCATTTAAACAGAAAACAGATTCCTCCCTGCCAAAATCCAAGCATGAACACATTTTTTTTTTTTTTAAATGACACAATTTTTCGGTGGGTGTGCCATGGAGCTATGCACCTGGCCTTCTATTTAATCTCCAAACACAGCATTTTTTTAAAAAAAAGCTATCATGTTTCTTTTATGTGCTGGCATTGTTAGAAATAAATAAATAAATAAAAAGGCTCTGGGATCTGGTCTTATCCAGCTTGGCTCTAACTTCAAATCATTTACACACCACAATCCCATTTTAGAATATTACAGTTGATTATAATGCAATGTGGAGCCGTATTCCCGTAAAATGGAATTGGGCATCTCACCTAAAATTTCCTAACAGTGAGAACAACGAACCATTGGAATTTCCTTCCAGAAATTGTAGGTCCTCCACATCACTGGAGGTTTTTAAGAAGAGATTGGACAACCATTTGTCTGAAATAATATAGAATCTGTCTGAGCAGGGGGCTCGACTAGGAGACCTCCAAGGTCCCTTCCAGCTCTAATTTTGTTATATGTGGTCTAATGATAAACTTAAAGACTGCATTGATTTTGCATCAATTCCAATAGATATCACATAGATTTTTTTTTTAAACTCAGTCTGGCGGTAACCAAAATATATTCAGTTTTTCCCTTCACAGCACTATTCTTTTTTCTGCATAAGAAGTTGTATGCATGAAATTAAAAAATCATATAATCCTTACTCAATGGAAAAATATTGTCTTAATTTTTAAACCATGTATCATTTGGCTCACCAATATTTAGTCCCAAAGTGACAAACTTCTAAGATATCCACCCATAAAGCCAAAATATTGTTTTCGAGAAGTTTCAACTTTTGAAAAGTGATGCAACCCAAATCATCTCCCACGTTTATTTTTTATTTTTATATAAATAACAAAGTCGCAAACATATCTAATATTCAATTTTCTCCAGGTATCTAATCATTTTTCCTTTAATTACAGAGCAATGTGCTAAAACATTCACCAATGAATATACATGTCCCAGGATAAGGTTGCAGGATCCAATCTGGGTCGGTCATGGGGTACCTGAGATTTATTCTGCCAAGTTTTGGGGTTGACCCCGGAGCCCATCCTCTGGGAACTTCTCTATGTAAAATCCCCATATTTTAAAAGCCTCAAACATTCCTTTCAACTGCGCCTTCTAGAAAAAGCCTTGCCATGTGTTGCAGCCTTCCCCGAGAAAGTCCTTCGCTTCTTCTGAAAAGCTCCGCTGAGGATAATGGGCTCTGGAACCCCAAAGCCAGCCAGAAGCCCTCTCAAACGTGGTTACTTCCTGCACCCCGTCTCCGTTCTCCCCAATACACCCCCTCTCCCCAAAGCTGGTTAGTTGACGTCCAAGCGGTGATGCTGCAAAGAGCGAGATTCCTCCCTTTTCTCCTCTTCTAAAAAGAATTTGCAAGGAAAGGAAACTTCCTTTGGCTGTTTTCCCCTCCTTTCCCGCCACAGGTCCCAAGCCTCCCCTTTTGCCTTGCCTTTCTCCGAAGTCTGACTTGCCCCGTGAGGATGGCCACGGCGAACATCTTCAGGATCAGAAGCGTAGCGAAAAAAAGGAAAGACGCGAAGACTTCGTTTTGCATCATTTTGGCAACGCCGGAGAGAAAGGACTGTTTCCTTACGCGTTCTGGCACGGACTATATAGGCCGGCGATGAAGAAGGGGTGGGTCTGCTGGAGGGGGATGGAGGGGATCAGCCTTCCTTTGCCGCCACTTAAAACCGAAGCGAGCCACTTTCGCTTCGTTGTGACGCCTTAAAAAGAACGTTTTTGGTCACCAAGTCCCAAAACAGATGTGGAGACTTCGCGAGGGTCGGTGGGTGGGAAAGTTCAAAGAAGGGCAACTAAGATGATGAAAGGCCTGGAGACAAAAACAGATGAAGAAGGGTTGCTACTCGAGAGAAAAAGAAGGACAAGGGGGGGGGGGAGAGACATACAATAAGGGGTATTCCAGTATTTGAGGGGCTGCCCCAAAGGAGAGAAGTGGGTCAAGCTATTCTGCAAAGCCCCAGAAGGCAGGATAAGAAACGATGGGTGGAAATTTGTCTGAAATGGTATAGTTTCCTGTGGGCAGGGGACTGGACTAGAAGACCTCCAGGGACCCTTCTACTCTGAGTGATTCAAATCGGGGTTCTATTAGCACCCTAAGCACTGAGGTGGCTTTGTTTGACTGACATTAGCCCCCCCCCCCCCCCAAGGTGGAAACCATCAATAAGGGCTTATTGTGGGTTTTGTGCAACAGACAAGACTCAGAAAGATTTGGTAGGGTGCTAAACCAGAGTTTGTTGAAGTGTGCTTCTTAACGACAGAATATTTGTATCTCAGGGTTGAATGATGGGGTCCTTGGTGGTCTCTGAGTTTGGTGGTTTTCTTGCAAACCTCTCCTGACCAAACTCGGTAGCAACATCAGTGCACCATGCCATGTCAGTATCGTCAGCTTCCCCTGTAAGTTTTCAGAGCAGAGTGGCTCCAGTCACACAACCAATGAATGCTAAGGTGGATAATCCAGCTACAGAGTTCCACAATTTTGAGATGGAGGAATAAGCAGCCTTTACTTAAATCTTCTCCCCAGTAAAGGGCAAGGAAATTCCTGATTTCACAATGCAGTTTCCTTGAGCCCCACCCCATTCACATAACATGCCAAACCAGGTCAAAATAAGCCACAATAGTTGCCTATTGAGCTTGTCTGGCTGAACACTTTGTGGTTTACATGGATTTTGTCTGGGTTTTATTTATTTATATGTATTTTGCAATATAGGGAGATGTATTGCCCAGCTCATAATTCCCTTTTATGGACTGAGTGGAAAGGGAGTAATTTCCTGACGAGGTTTGATGAGGAAACAGCCAAGAGTCACCCCATTTCTGCAGATGCTCCTGGACAAACCCTCCTCTGAATTATTGGAAGCAATGTGATGAAATTACAGAAAGGTGCTCAGGTAAAAATGCATGATGCCATCTTTATTTCTGGCAATCAGGCTTTTCTTTCTTGTTTGGGCATGTCTTTTCACAAAAGCAGCATCCAAAAATGCCAATTCAATTGTTGGCATGGTTGTTGGAAAGCCAACACAGGGACACACCTTTACCTGGCATTCTAAGGTGTCTTTGCTATGTCTTCTTTTGGAGGTTTGGCCACAGGCCACGAGTTTCCATCTTGTTCAATGTCGGGGCAGGAGGGAGCCCTCATAAAAGTTTGCGTAGACCAGGGGTGTCCAACCTTGGGCACTTTTAAGACTTGCAGACTTCAGTTCCCAGAATTCCCCCACCAGCGCTTTGGCCATTGAAGTCCACAAGTCCTAAAGACCCCTGAGCTATTGAAGTTCTTGGGAAGGCTCTTGGTCAAGTTTGGAGACCCCTGCAAATAGCAGCAGCTGAAAAAAAATTTCATGGTGGCTTCTTTGTTGTTGTTTGGAGCATACAGATGGCCCCCTTTCCCAGGGCTTAGCCCACTGGATTTGCTTATGTAAAACTTTCTTAAAAAGATAAATAAATCCTTAGTTGTGTCTCCAAACACAACAGCATCTAGAAAGAGGCCTAGTGGAAGGGGAAGCCGGAGAGATGATCCCTCTAAGCTGGAGCCATGGACGCTGAGACTCAATCCAGCTTGCTTCCCGCTTCCCTTCTCACCAGCTGTTCTGGTTCCACTCCTGGTATTGTAAACAGGAGGTCTTCCAAGCAGGGCTGATGTCAGGGCCAACCCTCAAACACAAGGGGCCAAGCTGGGGAACCTTTGCCTGGGAAGGGTCTTAAGCTTGGTGTGCTCCATCCAATTGGAGATGAAGACCCTGGCGGGCTACTCAACTGTGACCAGGGAAGGTAACCTCTGAGTTACGCCAGATGTAGAGCTTTGCAAAGAGAAGAGCGGCCCAGATGGAGGCTAAACCCTACGATGAACGGTTAGAGGAACTAGTCTAGACTAATGAAGAGAAGGGCCAGGAGTGACAGGATAACAGTCTTCCAGTAGTTGAGAGGCTGCCCCAAAGAAGACACAAGTCAACCTATTCACCAAAGCACCAGAGGGCACGATAAGAAACTGATGGCTGGAAACTAATCAAGGAGAGAAGCAACCTGGAATGAAGGAGAAATTTCCTGCGTGAGAACAATAATCCAATGGATTGACTTGCCTTCAGAAGTTGTGGAGGCTCCAAAACTGCAGGTTTTTCAGAAGAGACCAGACAGCCATTTGTCTGGAATAGTAAAAGGTCCCCTGCCTTGGGCAGGAGGGGATTGGACTGGGAGATCTTCCCACTCTGTTATTCTGATTTTCTGATGTCCTTTATTTGGTACAGAATAATTGTTGTTCGGGAGTAGATTCCAAATGAAACAAAGTGGGATGCTTTCATTCAGTTCTTACAGAGGGACGTGGGTAGACTTGCACCCATTTCTTAAGTGATTGTCGAAAGTTAGAACAGCACCAATCAAGTGGCATACAACCGATCCTCAAACTTAGGACTGTTGCACACAGCATCCCCAGGTCACGTGATTGCCAACTGCACTTAATGACTGC
The DNA here is from genome assembly GCA_033807585.1 of Hydrophis major. Lineage (NCBI taxonomy): Eukaryota > Metazoa > Chordata > Lepidosauria > Squamata > Elapidae > Hydrophis > Hydrophis major. The sequence continues at coordinate 3,509,968 of CM066341.1, read as the reverse complement.
AGTGATTTTCTAAATGACCATGGGGGGAAATGACATGAAATAACAACGGCCTTCCTTAGCTATGGCAATTCTGCTTCCATTTATGGTCTCAAGCCGAGGACTGCCTCTCTGCCCTGTCTTATCCGATTGTTTCCTATTTTTTGCCCCAAGTACCATCACAGTATGAAAATGCAGGAGGTGTTTAGCTGAACAGACCTGCTTTTCTGGAACCTATGCTCATTTGGTGACACCGAGGCATGAATTAAGAATAATTAGGTTTTAATTAATGAATCAGGTTCGATTAGGTCATTACCAAAGGGAGTAAGGATTTTTAAAGCACTTGTTCATGCTGCCCCCTGGTGGTAAGAAAAAATTCCATATAAATGGTGTTAATGCCGCATTTCTTACCACCAGAAATAAAGAAAAAAAAAAAAACCCTGATATTTTAAGTAAGGGATCAGAGGTGGGATTCAATTTTTTTTGCTACCGCTTCTGTGGGCGTGGCTTAGTGGACGTGGCAGAGGAAGGATATTGTAAAATCTCCATTCCCTCCCCACTCCAGGGGGAAGGTTACTGCAAATTCCTATTCCCTCCCCACCCCACTAACCTGCTTTCCAGCTCCGTTCTCTTGTGCAGGGCAACCAAAGGAGACCCAGCCAATCAGCTGGGACTCAAGAGGCAGAGAATATAAGAGGGTGGGGCCAGTTAGAGGTGGCATTTCCCGGTTCTCCGAGCTACTCAAAATTTCCGCTACTGGTTCTCCAGAATTGGTCAGAACCTGATGAAGGCCACCTCTGTAAGGGATATATCCCCCTTTTTGCCTACCACCACCCATACAATTACATAATATTTAAAATATGTCTTTGCAGTTCTAAACAATGGTCCAAGGCAATGTTTCTCATAAGACACATGGGCTCCAACTCCCAGAATTCCCCAGCTTGGCTGAGGAATTCTGAGTTGAAGTCAAACATGTCCTCAAGTTGCCAAGGTTGAGAAACTCTGGTCTAAGGCATTCTGGGAGTTGAAGTATTGAGTTGAGGTATTCAGAGGGCAACCAGGTTAGTGCCATTGTAATCCACCTCTAAGTGAATCCAGGAGTCTTTGTCAATGTTGGGTTGGAGCCAGTCTGTTGAGAAGATGAAGCCAGCAGCCTCTCTTCTTTGATGATATCAACCACAGATCCTGAAGGACCAGAAGATCCATTGGAAGAAGGAGACACCCAGCTAGGCTTTCCCTCGGAGAAATTACAGAGCTCCAATGAACTGGAGGACGTTGACTTGTTGGTCACATCCCAGATCTCCACCAAGGGTGAGCAGATCGCTCCTCCCATCATAGGAGGCTATAATGCAGGAAGGTGAGATTTACAATAATGGAAGCACTCTGGACTCACAGATGTGTTCAAGAGGGTCTATCCAGTTGGCCCAAGTCCTTGCATTTGGCCTGGGAAGATTGGAGAAGTGTTGGAACCTATTGTTCAGTGAGATTGTCCTTCAAGGATCTGTGATGGTCACGTCTGTCTTCTTTTCACCCAAGAGTCAGACTCCAAATTCACATCTAGATGGCGGCTTGGGATTCCAGTCGGAGAAATGTTGGATCTGTTGCATAAAAAAAAAAGTAAGGGAGCAAGGATAAGCTGGACAGATTAAGTGGGCAGAGTGGGAAGGATCTCTCCCTGAAACCCGATGGCATTGACCATGCAGGAAGCAACTTGGGGGGGAGAGGGGGGGAGGAGGAGGGGGAAATTAAGAGGAGAGGAAGAGGAGGAGGAAAAGAAGGAGAAGGAAGAGGAGAAAGAAAAGGACAAAGGGGAGGTGGACAGAAGGAGAAGAGGAGAAAGCGAAGGGGAAGGAGGAACATGAAGTTGAAGAGAAGAGGAAAAATCAGAAGAAGGAGAAGCAAGAGAAGAGAGGAAGAAGAGGAAGAAGGCAAGGAGGAGTAAGAAGAAAAAGAGGAGGAGGAAGACAACAAGAATAGTAGTAGTAGTACGGTAGTCGTAGTAGTAGTAGTAAGATGGAAGCAAGGGGAGTGGTAGAAATAAAAAAGAAGCCAGTAGCCAGGTTGGACCTAATCATTTCTTTTTAGGTTGAACTAAATTTTATCTCATTCAGCTATCTCTGGCTCTTTAAGAAACCATGTTACCCTGTTCACTTACTACCAGTAGATGGATAGACTGTTTCCCTCTTTGAAACTATCCTGGACCCCAATTCACATAAAACCAACTGCAGGCAGGCTAAAACACCTTAGGCTCAAACTCATGCCACGTAGTCCTTGGCTTGCAACCTTTCATTTGAAGTTACAACGGCACTGTGGTTTTTTGGGGGTTTTTTTCTGGTCCCAGACAACTGTGGTCCTAAGTCGAGAACTACCTGTAAACCATATTGTGGTTTAAGATGCTGGATTTCACACTTGGAATCTGTTGCACCCAAAATGGTTGTGTGAACGGATGTGGCTGGACAACCACGGGCAGCTGCTGATCTAAGGCTATCTTCTGTCTCCATTTTTGCTCAAAGATGCCAACCAGCCTTTCCTAAGATGGCACCTTCTGATGCTGCTAGATTTCAGCTTCCAGAATCTTCTAGAATTCCACACTGAGAAATCTTGGGGAGGTGCAATTTTGTATCCCTGAAATGATAAGACACCCAGATCCTCTCTTACCTGTCCACCAAGGGTGTTGCCCTTCCTTTTCACACACCCAAAAGTTGAGTGCAGCTCATTTGCACGCCAGCAATAGACTTTTGCATGGCCTGACACAACTAAATAATTGATTTGCATCTTGGCTAGGAGGACAAGATCTCTTTTCAAAACGATACCAGATCATTTTACCTTCTGACCCAAAAGGCCACCACCTGGCCAATCCCATTCAAATTAGATATTTACCGCCCTCTGCCTCACATACATGCATTTCCCAAAGCCATCTTCCCTTAGCCACTATTATTCATTTAGTGACCATTCAAAATGATCATGGCACACTGAAAAAAGTGACCCATGACCATGTTTCACACTTACGACAGTTGCAGCATCTAGAGGCATCAAAATTCAGGCCCTTGGCAGCTGATTCATATTTATGATTGGTGGCAATGTCCCATGGCCATGTGATCTCTTTTTGTGACCGTCGGATGAGCCAAGTCAATGGGGAAGACAGGTTCACTTAACAACCATGTTACTATTGTAAGAATTGCAGTGATTCACTTAACAACTGTGGCAAGAAAGGGGGCAAAACACACTAAAAATACTGACTCGCTTAGCAACAGAAATGTTGGTCTCAGTTGTGATTGAAAGTTGAGGACTACCTGTAATGTTGACTCTTTTTAAACTATAGTTTAAACAAAGCAGGTATTAAAATTGAGAATATTGTTCCTAAATCCACATTCACCCACAAATAAACTAGTCCTTGAGTTACAACCACAACTAAGAACAGAAGTTTCATTGCTAACAACCCACTAAGGCCAACCAAGAGGAATCACTTTGGTGGCTTAATGTATTGTGTGAACCTGTCCATCTCAGGACCTACAGGAAGATCTCATAGAACAGACTCGTAGGGATGGAAGGAACCTTGGGGGTCTTCTAATCCCATCCCTATTCAAGCAGGAGTCCCTTTCCCATTCCTTACAAATACTTGTCCAATCTCTTCTTGAAGACCTCTAGGGATGGAGCAGCCACCACTTCTGGGGGCAAGCAGTTTTACTGATTAATTGTTCTCACTGTCAGAAAATTCCTCCGTAGTTCTAAGTTGCTTCTCTCCTTGATGAGTTTCCATCCGTTGCTTCTTGTCCTGCCTCTCAGGGGCTTTGGAGAAGAGCTTGACCCCTCCCTCTTCTCTGTGACAATCCATGCGACAGTCTCATTAAGAGTTCACATAGTTGACTTTCCAATTTAGGTGCAACTTACAAGTTTCTTTGACCATTAGGCCCTAATGTAGGATTTTCTCAACCTTAGCAACTCCAAGATGTGTGGACAAGGTTTATTTATTAATTAATTTTTTTATGTCACCATCAGTTGGGAAACACTTCCCTGAGCATTAGGTGATGGGAAGGGTAGCTGTCCAAGGTGCTGAAAAGTAACTATTGACACATTGACAAAAAGGCTGAAAAAGTTTCTGCTTTCATGAGACAATTTATTTTATTTTATTTTAATTTATTTATTTATGTTTATTTGTCAATTGCTTACAAGATAATAGGTAGAAGTCAAAACATAGTTATTTTGGCTATGTAGTTACAGTGGGCTCTAGCACTTAGGTCATTTGAGATGAGTACTCCAAGATCCTTGACAGAGTTTGGATTATCAACAAGGTCTTGACTATTCAGACTGTATTTTATTTTCTGATTTTTTTTGCCAGATACCCATTACAAAATATGGAAAGGTAGGGTGGCTTCAGAGGATGGCAATTGAGAGCTGAGGGGTCTCTTTATGTAGACTTTCAGCCTATCCCCCTACCCTGCCTTAACTGGTTGAGCAACATGGGGACTGAAATCCAAGACTCCTGGAATGGATGAAATACATAAAGGTTGCTTGAATTTTTCAGTTTACATAGAGGGAATATTATTGATGGGTTGATCAATCAATAAGGGCCACTCAGCCAGCGTAATCAGTGATCCAATGGAATGTTTTATGGACGAGGATAAATCTATTTTCAAAATTCCCAGTTTCCCCAGGGCAATCAGGGTGGTAGGATGAACTGTGAAAATAGTAGCCTTGAAAAGGTTTACAGATTGAGAGTTTTATGGGCTCGGTGAATGTTGTTTTATTAAATCTTCCAGGTTCAGTTCCATAGAGTGCTAGTCCCTGAATTTTGGGCACATTCTATTAGAAATTGTATTTGAGATTCACTGTTGTCCTAGGAAGCCCCATTTTGCCCTGTTAAAAGTTACAGAATGAGTGTTTTAGGGGTAGGCGAAAGTTGTTTTATTAAATTTGCCATTTTTTCAATTCCGTGGAGACTTAGCTCCTGAAATGTAGGTGCATTCTGTCAGTTTTAGCCCATTTGAGATATTCTGATTCAAAACTTGTCCTACGAAGTGGCATTTTTGCCAGTTAAAGTTTACATAAGGACAGTTTTAGTAGTAGATAGATTAGCTTTCCAGTGTTGGTGTAGTATTTACTTTAGGAGCTTTCCAACATTTCTTGCGTGTCTCATTTTGCTTCCCTGTTTACTCAGGGTTTCCCCAAAGTTTGCTTTGCAGGGACAGAGTTTATGTCAAGTTTAAACATGACTTAAAACAAACCTGTTTGAGCAGGGAAGGAAGGAATCTTGCCCTTTGCACCTTCTCCTTATGTGGCCACTCACAGATTTGGCAAACGAGAATTGGAAAGGGAAAACAGATGAGCAGGAAACTGCAGCAAGGCTTCCTGGGAGATGTAGTCAGGAGAGCTTGGGTCATGAACATAAGCCATCATGAATTTTATCTGGCTCTGCACATGGCAGCTAAGCCCTAAATTAAAAATAAGGCCATTATAGAATTAAGTCACTCAACAAAGCCTGATCCAACAAGCCACAATTCAACAAGACAGAATCCAACAGCCCATAAGCCAACAAGCCATGTTGGATTATGGGCTGTTGCACTGTGAAGGGTGGTGGAGGTGTGATCCTGTGGCCGGACTCACACCATTAAACTTGCTCTTGTGTTCACACATTGCATTAGTTGTGTTTTATCCTTTGGTTTCCTTCAGCTGTTTGGAGTGTCGTTTGACCTCAGCCATGTTGGCTAATTTATGGTTTAATACACAGCACAAGCACAAGACCTGGGATTGATTTGTCAATGTGTTGCATGACTTCGTAAAACATTGTCTCAAATCAGCTCGAAACAAATATCTTTATTATGAGCATTGACCAGTCTTTGTGATAAACAGAGTATACAATTAGTCCTTGGCTTACAATCAGGAGTGGGATTCAGCCGGTGTAACAACTGGTTCGATGAGCATGCACTTCGACAACCGTGACCTGGATGGTGGAGAATCTCCATAGACCCCCTGGACTAGAAGGTCTGTACTCCACCCACCCCGATTGAACACATCTTGCCAACCATCGTGGTTTAGAACAAGCAACGATGGGGGCGGAGGGGAGGAGATCCAGGCTGCCTGCCTTGACCAGGCTTTGGTTTTGCAAAGCTGTCATCCTCGGACCGGCCACCAGAGGGCCCGGGGCGCCCTGGACCAAGATGTGGGCGCCTGCGCGCACAGCCGGACGGGAGCGCCGCCGCGGGGCGCGCCGGGAGTTGTAGTCTGTGCGGGCGGGGCAGAGGCAGCGATGAGGCGGCCGGCGGGGCTGCTGGCGTTGGTGGTGGCAGGCGTCGCGCTGCGGTCGTCGGCGGCGTTGGAGCCGGTCAGCGTCAGCTTGGCCATCACGGCGGCCTCAGTGCTGACCGGCTTCCTCGCCCAGCCCCGCTTCTACTGCGGCTTCGTGGAGTGCTGCCTCCCCGACGACCACTGTCTCGACTCGGCAGGTATTTGGGGAGAGGGGGGGAATGACTCGCCCCGCACTCCCATCGTGCACAGCCGGGGATGGGGAGGCCAGCCCGGTCCTTCCTCCCCGGGAATCTATCTCCCATGCTCCCCAGCATCTCTGCTCCCCTGCTTTCAAGGTAAAGGACTCCATCTCCTATCCTCCCCAGCCGGTCTCTGGAAACACGAGGACGACCTTCCCATCCTCCCCAGCCGGCCTCTACTCGCCCTATGTGTACAGGAGTCTGTGCATCCCATCTGTCTTTGCCCTTCTTGGTTGTCTAAGGATGCAGGGGGTCGGGGTGTCCATCTTCCATCCTCCCCAGCTGGTCTTCCCCGCAAACTGCTCCATGGAAGCATGGGAATACACTTCCCATCCTCCCCAGCCCCCCTCTGCGCCTGTTTGAGCTCTTAGGTGTATAGGAATCAATCTGGAGAGGAGTTAGGAAAAGGAGGATATAAAAAGACTCAAAAGTTTATGGTTGCTCACGGTTCTTCCTTCCTCCTTCTTCCCATCCTTCTCTTTTCTTCATCCCCTTCCTTCTCTTCATCTTTCCTTCCTCTTATTCTCCCTTTTCCTTCCCCCCTCCCTTCCTCCCTTTCCTTCCTTCCTTCCTTCCTTCCTTCCTTCCTTCCTTCCTTCCTTCCTTCCTTCCTTCTTTCCTTCCTTCCTTCCTTCCTTCCTTCCTTCCTTCTTCCCATCCTTCTCTTTTCATCTCCTTCCTTCTTTCTCCATTTTTCCTTCCTTTCCCTTCCTCCTTTCCTTCCATTCCCTTATTCCCTCCTTCCTTTCCTTCCTCTCATTTCCACATCCTTCCCTCCCTCCTTCCCTTCCCTTCCTTCCTTCCTTCTTCCCATCCTTCTCTTTTCATCTCCTTCCTTCTTTCTCCATTTTTCCTTCCTTTCCCTTCCTCCTTTCCTTCCATTCCCTTATTCCTGCCTTTCTTTCCTTCCTCTCATTCCCACATCCTTCCCTCCCTTTTCTCCCTTCCTTCTCTCTCATCTTCTTCCTTCCTCCCTTCCCTTCCTCCCTTTTCTCCCTCCCTCCCTCCCTCCCTCCCTTCCTCTTCCTTTTCCCTTCCTCCTTCCTTCCCTTCTCCTCCGTAGCCCTGCAGCAGTCCCTGGAACAGAGGCTCTTCGGGCAGCACTTGGCCCAAGAGGTCACCCTGAAGGCGCTGACCGGCTTCATCCAGAACTCCAACCCGAAGAAGCCACTGTCCCTCTCGCTGCACGGCTGGGCCGGGACGGGCAAAAACTTTGTCAGCCAGATCATTGCCGAGAACCTTTACCCAGCCGGCCTGAAGAGCAAATTCGTGCACCTGTTTCTTTCCACACTGCATTTCCCGCATGAGCACCTGGTCCCCCACTACAAGGTGAGAGCAAAACCTGAGTCACTTCAGCTCAGTGCAAAATGGAGGCACTTTGGGAGGGAGAATCTTTTGTCAGAATTGCAGCTGCTTCCAGGCCGGCGTTGTGTTCATTTTACAATCTGGTATCCCTGAGAATTGTGACTAAGGAACCCAACAATAGGACCCTCCCAGCCCACTCCTCAATATTAGGGGAGGAAAAGGAGCTGGAAACCAGTGTCATGACTTGGTGGCATCTCCAGGACTCGGGTGATGCTGGGCAACCAAGCAGGACATGCTATTTATTCGTCCTCTGGTGATCTTTTGGGAGAGCGTGAAAAAACAAGCTGAACTGGTTCCACGGGGCATAGAAATCCCCTTTTTTAAAAATAATAATCTTGTGACTTCTAGAAAGGACAAAGCAGTTGGAAGGAGGAAGCCAAGAGGAATAGAAAGTGAAACTTTAAATGTTCTGGGTATTTAAAGTTAAGGATTTTGGTCTGGATTCATAGGTAGTCCTCAACCTACAACCACAATTGAGCCTAAAATTTATATTGTTAAGCGAGATGTTCGGTACGTTTTGCCCCATGTTACGAGCTTTCTTGCCACCATTGTTAAGTGAATCATTGCAGTTGATAGGCTAGTAGTCCAGTCTTTTAAATGAATCTGCCTTCTCCCTTTACCCTGGGACCCTAAATATGAGTCGGTTGCCAAGATCTAGAGAGTCGATCCCGTTCCCTTCCAATGGAAACGGGGAGAGGAATCTTGGCACAACTTTCACCTCCTTCTGGTTTCCCAGGACCAGTTGCAGAAATGGATCCAAGGCAACGTGAGCGCCTGCGCAAAGTCCGTCTTCATCTTTGACGAAATGGATAAGCTGCACCCGGGGCTGATTGATGCCATCAAACCCTTCCTGGATTACTATGACCAGATTGACGGCGTGTCGTATCGGAGAGCCATCTTCATCTTCCTCAGGTGCTGGGAGACCTGCCATCTGAATGAGTTAACCAGAGCTTGTTAAAATCGGAGTGGATTTGCCCTCCGTGGTTTTCATTCTATCTAACGTAAGATATCATTGCTATTACAAGACTTCAGGCATAATCCTCAGTTTACCACCACAATTTAATCCAGAATGTACAGGGTTTCCAGAGAGAAAAAGTAAGCCAGGATCTCTGCCATGTTGATAGCCCAAATTCCTTGTGGGTCCAATCACACTTGGCCAATCAAGAATTCTATTCTGTTCTGTTCTATTCTCCTTAGGGTGCAGGCAGGAATTCAGCAGGGGTGGGAATACATCATTTGTGGCATTATCTCCCCCTCCTGCCCAGAGGGTTTAGAGATGAGTTTTTTGTCTTAAGCTGCAGGAATTCATTCTGCGGATTTTTGGAAAATATACACTCAAATTCAGGATCAAGAATCAGGCGGTAAAATGAGACAGGCAGCTTTGGCAGTGAGGCTGCAGGTTGCCTCCCCGTTGTCTTAAGAGCTCCGTGGATCCAATTGGATGTAGGGCTGGGTTTGTAATGCTGGTTCTTTTCAACTTCTGCTTCCTCCACAGTAACGCGGGAGGAGACCTGATCACAAGAGTCGCACTTGAGTTTTGGAGGAGCGGCCGAGAGAGGGAAGAGATCCAGTTGAAAGATTTGGAAGCGGCCTTATCCTTGGGGGTTTTCAACAACCGGAACAGTGAGTCGTGGTCTTGGATTTGCCCTATGTTGGATGTTTCCACCTCCCAAACCCTGTGCAAAAAGCCAGGTTTTCTAAATATCAAGATATGGGGAATGTCTTTGTCAGTTAGGCATCTGTATATTATCAGTTCCCAGGATGGCTGAAAGAGTTTGTCTTGAAATTGGGGAAAGATGATAGATAGATAGATAGATAGATAGATAGATAGATAGATAGATAGATAGATAGATATGAGAGATAGAAATGATAGATATATAGATGATAATGATAGATAATGGGATGGGATCATAGATAATGGGAAGGGAAGAAAAAAGGGAAAGAAAGCAAGGGAGCAAGGAAGGGAGGAAAAGGAGAGAAAGGGAAGGAAGGAAGAAAGGAAAGGAAAGGAGAATGGGAAGGAAGAAGGGAGGGAGACAAAGGAGAAAAGGAAGGCCAATAAAGAAAGTTTAATCCGACATCAGTACCTGAAAGGACAGGCTGAAGACAGAAGTTTTCAACCAGAACCTTCTGGAAATTATCATAGGCATCTCCCAAATCTATTTTGGGAGAACATTGAAGGAAGAAGAGGGAGCCACCACCAATAAGGCCCCACTACAAATTCCTACCATGGCATGCATAGAAGGAGGTCTTCAGCGATCATAATGCAAAACCGGTTGTGGGCCACGTCTGCTTTCCTTCCAGCCCTTCCCCCATTTCAAACACCTTGTCTCTCCCGCAGGTGGCCTGTGGCACAGCAGCCTGATCGACCGAAACCTCATCGATTACTTTGTGCCTTTCCTTCCCCTGGAGTACAAGCATATCAAAATGTGTATCCGGGCAGAGATGAAATCCCGCGGCAACGCCATCGACGAAGAGATTGTTGAAAAGGTGGCAGAAGAGATGACCTTTTTCCCCAAAGAAGAGAAGATTTACTCGGACAAAGGCTGTAAAACTGTGCAGACTAAGCTGGATTTCTACTAAGGGTTTCTATTTTTTAAGGGTCCCCAAAACAAGGGAGAAAATATTTGCAACAATTTCCTCTGTATGCACTGTATAAAAAAAAAAAAAAAAGGAAGTCTCTGGACATGCACTTTTTAAAAATTTGGGGCAGTTTTTTTTACAGCCCCCTGGAACCTTTTGGGGTGCTGTTTCCTCTTCCCCAGATGTGGTCACCCAAAAATATTTCTCTGGGCATCTTCCACTGTACTGCACTTTTTAACACTCGCTAGTGGGAGGCGTAGAAGATATAATTCAATCTATTGGCAGGGAGAATTGAAGAGAGTTACTCAATTTGATTATTCCTGGCGGTCTGAATGAACTAAACAAAGGTCTGAGCTGACCAGTTGTAAAGTAAAGCCACTACATGTTACACAAGATCTGTCTTCCTATCTCACCCCATGCGCATCCCTGCCAAAAAATAGTTTTTGAGAATTTCAGGTTAGAGAAAGGTCAAAACCAGAGTGTGCCTTGTTAGGTCAATATTGATGAGTGTCACGTTGTAGAGATTGTGTCAATTCAAGGTATCTTGTGGACCAAGTTGATAAAATAGTTCCTGAGCTTGTTGAGACTAAGCTAAGGACCTCAATCGGAGGGAAAGTTTCTCCTTTATTTGACAATCATTCTTTTGTCTGGATCAAGTGCCAGGTTTATGGATGGAAAAATAGCTCAGCAGCCTCTTGAGATGATGGAGGGAGTGCAGCTATGCTCAAGGACCCATTCAGGAGGAAAAAGAAAAATTGTAAGCCTTCCCTTTATCTGGCAGTCATCTTTTCCTCCAGCCCATCATGAGATCAGATTTTTTGGGGGTGGGGGATAGTTGCATCTTCAGTGGTGGCTGATGCAACTTTCTATGGTTTGCAAACCTGTTCCCTAAAATCCAACGTGGGCAAACTGGGTGTGTAATTTACTTAAGCTATATCTCACTTTTTTTTAACAGAAGCAGCTTTAAAGAAATGTATTTTTTAATGTGTTTTATATGTAGAACACTAGGATTATTATACGATTGAATGTAAATGAGAATTATAATAAATGAGTGATGATTTGGGTTGAATCTTGCTTTATTTTTTCAGTTTCAGTTGCTTGTCTATTACAATTTTTGACTGGAAAAGGCTACGTGCTAAAGAAATCATTAACCAGGAGTCTTGTGTGTGGCATGCTTGTTTAGAGATAGATTTTAAGCTTTCTACCGGCCGGGAGCCTATTAACTTCTTTCGTAGCCCTGTTTTCTTGTGGGAAATACGTGCAACAAATGTGCCCCTGGTAAACTGGGTAGCCAAGTCTCATCAAGGCAGCTGCGTGGCAGGGCGACAGCCTCCCAGCCTTGCCTTTGCACACTTTGGGCCCCTGCTAGGCTGATTACCCTGCCTCTGCTTGGCCCCCTGCCTGCCCTGCTGGCCTTTCACCATAACCCCTGGCCAGAAATTCTAGTGTCATTATGATTCCTACAACTGGGTGCTTTTTTTCTAGGGTCTCTCAAAGTACACCTTTATTAAAAGGGTATACATAAGTGAACAGCCTAAAGCTGAGTTTAGTAAAAGCTGCAAAGTCTGTCCTCTTGTGGCCACTGTGTGCTGTAACATTTGGCAATGAAGCCCTGGAGTGGCTTTTCATTCTTTACTGAATGCTCAAAGCAGCCACAGAAGAGGCTGTCAAAAGAATATAAATGTTAGTTCCACAGCAGCTAAAATTTTATTTCTAATAGGGCACAGAGGATGGCAAGACAGGGATTGCTGCCCTCCTGTGGCCAGGTATGTCCATGGCATTTTCTCCCTTAAGGTATAGCAGAAAAGGTTACTGGATTAGTTAGATTGGATAAAATAGAGATAGATTAATAGATGATTGAGAGATGGAAAATAATTTTATGACAAGTGCAAAAATAATTTTATTGGAGGTTTATTTTGGTAGAACAGGACATTTCCGAATACACCAAAACCCTGAGTCCTCACAAAAGATGTTCCTTGGTGATTTCAGCAAAGAGCAGAAGTGTAGGGTGCCCAACAGTTCCAAGATCCTGATTGCAGGATCACAAATATAGTTGAGGAAGACTTGAAAGCATTCAAATACTTTATTGTTAGCATCTCATCTTCCAAGCATAACCCAACTGCAACAGTTTGTACAACAATTCAAATCATAGTAAAGTCATAAAGATAAAATACATAAAAGTATCATCCAGTTTTTTAAGGATGACAAAAAGTCACATAATCATAAACATTACAAAAGCAACAATAAAATACCATGATGTAAGGTAAATGGTTCACTTATTTAAAATGACATTTTAAAAAAATGGCGAGGTGTATAAGAAACCAGAGTTATTGAAAGATTTCTCTCAGAAGAAAGAAAACAAAACTTTAATGTTCAAACACTTGAATATCACAACAGGTATCTCTTGGTGAAGAGATGATGATATGAAAGGATACATAAAAATAGGCAACAGATAAAATGTCTATCATAAGCATCACAGCTACTTAACAACAGTAAGTCAGGGGTAAAACTCTTGTCAAACCAAGCCTGGAATAAAAAGATGACTAATGTGTATGATAAAAGAAATTAAAATTCTTGAGGTGAGAGCCACATATTGTGTGTAATCATTAACATTTACCAGTCAAAAACAACATACATTTTTAACCACATCCCAGGCTAAAATTATACCTAACTAGAAACCTTTTATTAATAACTGGCTATACCTAACATTAAAAAGAGCCATTGAGGCTTTTTTCCTGGTTCTAAGAACAATTGCCATGGCTAAATTTGTGCCAGGCAGAAAACTATAAAATCGATGATAAATCACTGGCACACTTGACATTAAAAAGGGCTGTTAAGATGCTTTCTGGTTCTAAGAACCAACAAAAAGGTAAAGATAAAAGTTCCCCTCCCACATACCTGCTAGTCACTTCCAGCTCGAGGAGGTGCTGCTCATCTCCGTTACAAAGCCGAGGAGCCAGCGCTGTCCGAAGACATCTCTGTGGTCACATGGCCGACATGACTAAACGCCAAACACGCAGGGAACGCTGTTACCTTCCCACCAAAGGGGTCCCTGTTATTCTACCTGCATTTTTACATGCTTTTGAACTGCTAGGTGGGCAGAAGCTGGGACAAGGAATGGGAGCTCACTCCGTAACGCGGTGCTAGAGATTTGAACCACCAAACTACTGACTTTTCTGATACACAAGCTCAGTGTCTTAGTCACTGAGCCATATCATGCCTAAATTAAGTCAGGTAAGAATCTAGGGTTTCAACGGCCACATCTAGAATTAAAAAGGGCCGCACAGATTTATTTTCTAGTTCAAGGACCTACCTAATTATACCCTAGCAAAAGAGTATTTATGAATTTATTGGACTGGTGAGCCAAAAGGATTCTTCCAGTTTGAGTCCCATTTGGGGATCCTCAGGGACTGGGGGAGCCTTCTCTCTGGGCGCTCTAGACTCCTCCAGTGTGATTCACCCTCACCGCCCATTCAGGGACTGGAACATGTCCTCCACCAAGAGGCGCCGTGGCATTTCCACCATCATGCGTGGGTGTTTGGGCGCAGATGGAATCAGGAACAGTGCAGCCTTTCTTCCGAAAAGCGCACCCCATCAACTCATCTGTGCTCATGCGTGAATGTAGGTAGGTAACGAATGTGGAGGAGGACTGGTGATCCCAGGGGATTCCTTTCCAGTTTGAGTCCCATTTGGGGATCCTCAGGGACTGGGGGAGCCTCCTCTCTGGGCGCTCTAGACTCCTCCAGTGTGATTCACCCTCACCGCCCATTCAGGGACTGGAACATGTCCTCCACCAAGAGGCGCCGTGGCATTTCCACCATCATTTGAGCACAGATGGAATCGGGAATAGTGCATCTCTCTTGGCTCACTTGTTTCACAGACTGCACTGAGAATGGTTGTCACTGGCCATGTGTCACGTTTGACGGACTCAATGGGCAAAGTAGGCAGGGAGGTGATCGCAAAGGACTCCCTTCCAGTTTGAGTCCCATTTGGGGATCCTCAGGGACTGGGGGAGCCTTCTCTCTGGGCGCTCTAGACTCCTCCAGTGTGATTCACCCTCACCGCCCATTCAGGGACTGGAAGGCCTCCTGCACCAAGGGGCGCCGTAGCATTTCCACCATCAGGCGTGTCTGGTATGAGTCACAATGGCCTCCAAACAGTGCAGACTCCCATCAACTCATCTGTGCTCATGCGTGAATGTAGGTAGGTAACGAATGTGGAGGAGGACTGGTGATCCCAGGGGATTCCTTTCCAGTTTGAGTCCCATTTGGGGATCCTCAGGGACTGGGGGAGCCTTCTCTCTGGGCGCTCGAGACTCCTCCAGGGTGATTCACCCTCACCGCCCATTCAGGGACTGGAACATGTCCTCCACCAAGAGGCGCCGTGGCATTTCCACCATCATGCGTGGGTGTTTGGGCGCAGATGGAATCGGGAATAGTGCATCTCTCTTGGCTCACTTGTTTCACAGACTGCACTGAGAATGGTTGTCACTGGCCATGTGTCACGTTTGACGGACTCAATGGGCAAAGTAGGCAGGGAGGTGATCGCAAAGGACTCCCTTCCAGTTTGAGTCCCATTTGGGGATCCTCAGGGACTGGGGGAGCCTTCTCTCTGGGCGCTCTAGACTCCTCCAGTGTGATTCACCCTCACCGCCCATTCAGGGACTGGAAGGCCTCCTGCACCAAGGGGCGCCGTAGCATTTCCACCATCAGGCGTGTCTGGTATGAGTCACAATGGCCTCCAAACAGTGCAGACTCCCATCAACTCATCTGTGCTCATGCGTGAATGTAGGTAGGTAACGAATGTGGAGGAGGACTGGTGATCCCAGGGGATTCCTTTCCAGTTTGAGTCCCATTTGGGGATCCTCAGGGACTGGGGGAGCCTCCTCTCTGGGCGCTCTAGACTCCTCCAGGGTGATTCACCCTCACCACCAACTCAGGGACTGGAAGACTTCCTGCACCAGGGGGTGCCATGGCATTTCCACCGTGCATGGGGGTTTGCTTTGAGGGCTGATGGACTCAGGAACAGTGTAGCTTTCTACCTTTTATCAACCCACTATCATTTCCCTATTTATGTTGGGGGTGCTCTCAAATTCTAAGATTTGAGGGGGATTTAAGATTTAAGGGGACGGGGTGGCTCAGTGGCTAAAATGCTGAGCTTGTCAACCAGAAAGGTCGGCAGTTCTGTGGTTCGAATCCCTAGCGCCGCGTTACGGAATGATCTCCCATTCCTTGTCCCAGCTTCTGCAACCTAGCAGTTCGAAAGCATGTAAAAATGCAGGTAGAGAAGAGGGACCCCTTAGGTGGGAAGGGAACAACGTTCCCTGCGCCTTCGGCGTTTAGTCATGCCAGCCACGTGACCACGGAGACGTCTTCGGACAGTGCTGCCTCTTCGGCTTTGTAACAGAGATGAGCAGCACTCCCTAGAGCTGGAAACAACTAGCACACACGTGCGAGGGGAGTTTTTACCTTTTACAAATTCTTAGAACTACAGTTATGGCTAACTTTATACCATACCCAATAACTAATTAGTACTTTAATAATCACTGACTCACCTAGCATTAAAAAGGGCTAAAGACATTCTTCTTGGTTTTAAGAACTATCACCTGGTCTAATAACAATGAGTTAAGACATCTATGGAATCTTATATACATCGTGGAACACACTTATATTTAAAAAGAGTAGTTGATCTTCCTGGTTCTAAAAACCATCACCATGGGTAAAACTATGGCAGGCAAGAAAACTAGAAATTCTATTATCAACAGATACAGACAACATGTGTAGTATGGTGTGTTAATGAGAATGACCTGCAATGTCAGTGATTCCACTACAGGTTAGTTTTGACTGACTGGGTGAAGTTCCACTCTTGATGAAGATGGTGTTCATTCTTGCTTTCCATTCTTCTTCCATTTTGACCATCAACATTGCAGGCTGACAACTCAATCTTCTGTCTTCTAAGATGGTGAAGCATATGTCTTTGAGATAAAAAAAACAACAACGTTACTTCAGCTACCACTGGAGTTTTACTCCTAAAGAATGCACAATATACAGTGGTTACTATTACCTCAGATGCAGGGGTTATCCATACTTACCTGGAGACAAAAGAGGCTAACAATTAATGGAAGACCATCCCTCTCCCCCCATTATCCCAAACATTGAAGGACAGAAGACTCAACTGAACTTACATCATAGTGTAGAAAGTGACATCACAGCTGAGGGCTAAAAGGTCCTGGGCTGGAGACATTTTCTTGCTCTCGTTTCTTATTTCTTGTTTCTTCTTTCATTTTCTTTCTTCCTCTGCAGTGCTCAGAGGAACATTTGGCAACATTCCTTCTCTCAATCTCAGAAACTATAAAATCTATATCTCAACAGCCACACCTAGCATTAAAAATGGCCATTGGGTTTTCCTTTCTGGTTCTAAGAACCATCGCCAGGGCTAAATTATGCCAGGCAGAAGTCTATAAAACCTATAATCGATCAACAGCCACACCTAGCATTAAAAATGGCCATTGAGGTTTCCTTTCTGGTTCTAAGAACCATGGCCAGGGCTAAATTATGCCAGGCAGAAGTCTATAAAATCTATAATCGATCAACAGCCACACCTAGCATTAAAAATGGCCATTGAGGTTTCCTTTCTGGTTCTAAGAACCATCGCCAGGGCTAAATTTATGCCAGGCAAAAAAGGCATAAAATCTATTATCAATCACTGGCCATACCTAGCATTAAAAACGGCCAATGGGTTTTCCTTTCTGGTTCTAAGAACCATCGCCAGGGCTAAATTATGCCAGGCAGAAGTCTATAAAATCTATAATCGATCAACAGTCACACCTAGCATTAAAATAGCCTTTGGGTTTTCCTTTCTGGTTCTAAGAACCATCGCCAGGGCGAAATTTATGCCAGGCCAGAAAGCATGAAATCTATTGTCTATAGGTCAGTTTTGATTGACTGGATGAAGTTGTTCTCTTGACGAAGACTGTGTTCATTCTTCTTTTCCATTCCTCCTTCTTCCATTTTACCACCAACATCGCAGGCTGAAAACTGAGTCTTCTGGCTTGTAAGAGCCTGTAGCACATGCCATTAAGATTTAAAAAAAAAAATTGTTACTTCGACTGCCATTGGAGAATTATTCCTAAGAATACTCAATACACAGTGGTTACTATTACCTCAGATGCAGGGCTTACCCTTTGTTATCTGTGCAAAAGAGGCTATCAATTAGTGGAAGACCATCTCCTCCCTCCATTAACCCAAAACTTTGAAGAATAGAAGATTCAATTGAACTTACCTCACCAAGTAGAAGGTGACATCACAGCTGAAGGCTGTCTTGGGTTGGAGATATTTTCTTGCTCTCTTGTTTCTTCTTTCACCTTTCTTTCTTCCTGAGACATGCTCGACAAGCATTGTCTCTTTGGAGGAACATTTGGCACCAACAGTGCACTTGTTCCTCCTCTCAGTCTGTGAAGCTAGAAAACTAAAAGATCTTTTACAGATCAACAGCCACATCTAGCATTACAAAAGTGCTGTTGAGATTTTCCTTTCTGGTTCTAAGAACCATCGCCAGGGCTAAATTATGCCAGGCAAAAAAGGCGTAAAATCTATTATCAATCACTGGCCATACCTAGCATTAAAAATGGCCATTGGGTTTTCCTTTCTGGTTCTAAGAACCGTCGCCAGGGCTAAATTATGCCAGGCAAAAAAGGCGTAAAATCTATTATCAATCACTGGCCATACCTAGCATTAAAAACGGCCAATGGGTTTTCCTTTCTGGTTCTAAGAACCATCGCCAGGGCTAAATTATGCCAGGCAGAAGTCTATAAAATCTATAATCGATCAACAGTCACACCTAGCATTAAAATAGCCTTTGGGTTTTCCTTTCTGGTTCTAAGAACCATCGCCAGGGCGAAATTTATGCCAGGCCAGAAAGCATGAAATCTATTGTCTATAGGTCAGTTTTGATTGACTGGATGAAGTTGTTCTCTTGACGAAGACTGTGTTCATTCTTCTTTTCCATTCCTCCTTCTTCCATTTTACCACCAACATCGCAGGCTGAAAACTGAGTCTTCTGGCTTGTAAGAGCCTGTAGCACATGCCATTAAGATTTAAAAAAAAAAATTGTTACTTCGACTGCCATTGGAGAATTATTCCTAAGAATACTCAATACACAGTGGTTACTATTACCTCAGATGCAGGGCTTACCCTTTGTTATCTGTGCAAAAGAGGCTATCAATTAATGGAAGACCATCTCCTCCCTCCATTAACCCAAAACTTTGAAGAATAGAAGATTCAATTGAACTTACCTCACCAAGTAGAAGGTGACATCACAGCTGAAGGCTGTCTTGGGTTGGAGACATTTTCTTGCTCTCTTGTTTCTTCTTTCATCTTTCTTTCTTCCTGAGACATGCTCGACAAGCATTGTCTCTTTGGAGGAACATTTGGCACCAACAGTGCACTTGTTCCTCCTCTCGGTCTGTGAAGCTAGAAAACTAAAAGATCTTATAACAGATCAACAGCCACATCTAGCATTACAAAAGTGCTGTTGAGATTTTATTTTGGGTTCTAAGAACCATCGCCAGGGCTAAATTATGCCAGGCAGAGTCTATAAAATCTATAATCGATCAAGTCAAACCTAACATAAAAAGTGCCATTGAAGTTTCCTTTCTGGTTCTAAGAACCATCGCCAGGGCTAAATTATGCAAGGCAAAAAAGGCTAAAATCGATTATCAATCACTGGCCATACCTAGCATTAAAAATGGCCATTGGGTTTTCCTTTCTGGTTCTAAAAACCATCGCCAGGGCTAAATTATGCCAGGCAAAAAAGGCATAAAATCTATTATAAATCAGTGGCCATACCTAGCATTAAAAATGGCCATTGGGTTTTCCTTTCTGGTTCTAAAAACCATCGCCAGGGCTAAATTATGCCAGGCAAAAAAGGCATAAAATCTATTATAAATCACTGGCCATACCTAGCATTAAAAATGGCCATTGGGTTTTCCTTTCTGGTTCTAAGAACCGTCGCCAGGGCTAAATTATGCCAGGCAGAAGTCTATAAAACCTATAATCTATCCACAGTCACACCTAGCATTAAAAATGGCCATTGAGGTTTCCTTTCTGGTTCTAAGAACCATCGCCAGGGCTAAATTATGCCAGGCAGAAGTCTATAAAACCTGTAATCTATCCACAGTCACACCTAGCATTAAAAATGGCCATTGGGTTTTCCTTTCTGGTTCTAAGAACCATCGCCAGGGCTAAATTATGCCAGGCAGAAGTCTATAAAACCTATAATCTATCCACAGTCACACCTAACACTAAAAATGGCCATTGGGTTTTCCTTTCTGGTTCTAAGAACCATCGCCAGGGCTAAATTATGCCAGGCAGAAGTCTATAAAACCTATAATCTATCCACAGTCACACCTAGCATTAAAAATGGCCATTGAGGTTTCCTTTCTGGTTCTAAGAACCATCGCCAGGGCTAAATTATGCCAGGCAGAAGTCTATAAAACCTATAATCTATCCACAGTCACACCTAGCATTAAAATAGCCTTTGGGTTTTCCTTTCTGGTTCTAAGAACCATCGCCAGGGCTAAATTATGCCAGGCAGAAGTCTATAAAACCTGTAATCTATCCACAGTCATACCTAGCATTAAAAATGGCCATTGGGTTTTCCTTTATGGTTCTAAGAACCATCGCCAGGGCTAAATTATGCCAGGCAGAAGTCTATAAAACCTATAATCTATCCACAGTCACACCTAGCATTAAAAATGGCCATTGAGGTTTCCTTTCTGGTTCTAAGAACCATCGCCAGGGCTAAATTATGCCAGGCAGAAGTCTATAAAACCTATAATCTATCCACAGTCACACCTAGCATTAAAAATGGCCATTGGGTTTTCCTTTCTGGTTCTAAGAACCATCGCCAGGGCTAAATTATGCCAGGCAGAAGTCTATAAAACCTATAATCTATCCACAGTCACACCTAGCATTAAAAATGGCCATTGGGTTTTCCTTTCTGGTTCTAAGAACCATCGCCAGGGCTAAATTATGCCAGGCAGAAGTCTATAAAACCTATAATCTATCCACAGTCATACCTAGCATTAAAAATGGCCATTGGGTTTTCCTTTCTGGTTCTAAGAACCATCGCCAGGGCTAAATTATGCCAGGCAAAAAAGGCTAAAATCGATTATCAATTACTGGCCATACCGAGCATTAAAAATGGCCGTTGCGGTTTTAGCGCTATCATCTAGTCATCCAGTCCAGTCAAGCAACTGCCAAAGAAGCTAACAACAAAAACCCAACGAAGGACCTCCAAGACCATTTCTACCAACACTGAAAGAAGCCACTAGACTAGAGCACAAACTGAGAGAAAACTGCACTCCCTATCAGCACTGATGATGTTCCCTAATTTCGTAATGAAACCTCTACAAGAAAGCCATCGAGCTCAGAGCACATCAAGGACGCCTCATTTCAACTGTGAGCCTGGCTGGTACTGGCATTATTTCCTAGGCTGTGAAGGTGGGAGGGAGGTGATCCCAAAGGATTCCCTTGCAGCCTGAACCACACTGAGGGGGTCCTCAGGCACTGGAGGAGGCTTCTACCTGGGTGCAGTTGTCTCTTCCAGTGTGATTCGCCCTCACTGCTCTCTCAGGGACTGAAAGGGTCCCCCAAGGACGACCCCAGAGAGGATTTCCAGTGTGAGTCTCCCACCGTGTCTGCTCAGGGATTCAATGAGACAGGCAGTGGATGGACTCCCGGGCTCATTCAGTGTGAGCATCAGAGTGGAAGCTCAGGGACTGAAAAACCTCTAAGTAGGGGCATCACCCCCATCTCCAGCCTGTGTTGGAATGTGGAATGCGCTCTGGTTCTAAGAACCACAGCTAATAGCCAAAAGTATGCTAGGTCAGAAATGTTTCGATACTTTTTATCTAGGTTTGTCACAATTATGACTGCTCTTTTTACTATCGATATGTTGTAATGTTTTTTTAAATTTTTGCTAAAGCAAGCCTTAAGAGTAAACTTTAGCAAGGCCCAAATATTTTTGCAGTAATGAACATAATAAACAGTACCTGCCAAGCTTCCTCACTTTCATGATATACCAGAGAATGAATTGAACCAACTGTCTTACTGTTGATGTCTTCTTCTTCATCTACAGGTCAGTTTGGATTCATGCCTTTGAAGAAGAAAAAAAAACACTGTTACTAAATGACCAACTGATGTTCAGAGACTAGAATATCAAGTAATTTTACAAAGGGACTTTTATGTGGTTTATCCCACCAGTGAAAGAAGGCACGATAGAATGAATTGGAACATTGTGCCCTTGGGAATACCTCAGACCAGAGATTTTACTGTTCCTAGAATTAGAATTAGAAGAACTTTATTGTCATTGTACAACAAAACTGTGGATGCACCCCAGCAACTGTTCGCAATACAATAAAACCAAAGCTCTTAAAAATGAAGATAAGAAAGATAGAGTTCCCATGTCTCCATTTGCAATTTGAGAGTACAATATCTATGATATGGCCTCTAGCCCAAGGTTTACCCTTACTTATCCAGGCAGAATGGACCATCACTTAGTGGAAGACCATTCCCCTCCCTCCATTATTCCAAAACTTCAAACAATACAAGACTCAACTGAACTTACCTCACAGTATAGAGGCCTCATCACAACCAAAGGGTAAAAGGATTTGGGCTGGAGACAATTTCTTGCGCTCTTGTTTCTTCTTTCATTTTCTTTCTTCCTCCGTCATGCCAAAGCAAGTGTTGTCTCTTTCAAGGAACATTTGGCAGCTGGCGTGCACTTGTTCCTTCCCTTAATCTCAGAAATTATAAAATCTTCTATAGATCAACGGCCATACATAGCACTAAAAACGGCCATTGGGTTTTCCTTTCTGGTTCTAAGAACCATCGCCAGGGCTAAATTATGCCAGGCAGAAATCCATAAAATCTATAATCGATCAACAGCCACACCTAGCATTAAAAACGGCCATTGGGTTTTCCTTTCTGGTTCTAAGAACCATCGCCAGGGCGAAATTATGCCAGGCAGAAATCCATAAAATCTATAATCGATCAACAGCCACACCTAGCATTAAAATGGCCATTGGGTTTTCCTTTCTGGTTCTAAGAACCATCGCCAGGGCTAAATTATGCCAGGCAGAAATCCATAAAATCTATAATCGATCAACAGCCACACCTAGCATTAAAAACGGCCATTGGGTTTTCCTTTCTGGTTCTAAGAACCATCGCCAGGGCTAAATTATGCCAGGCAGAAATCCATAAAATCTATAATCGATCAACAGCCACACCTAGCATTAAAATGGCCATTGGGTTTTCCTTTCTGGTTCTAAGAACCATCGCCAGGGCTAAATTATGCCAGGCAAAAATCCATAAAATCTATAATCGATCAACAGCCACACCTAGCATTAAAAATGGCCTTTGGGTTTTCCTTTCTGGTTCTAAGAACCATCGCCAGGGCTAAATTATGCCAGGCAAAAATCCATAAAATCTATAATCGATCAACAGCCACACCTAGCATTAAAAATGGCCTTTGGGTTTTCCTTTCTGGTTCTAAGAACCAGCGCCAGGGCTTAATTTATGCCAGGCCAGAAAGTATGAAATCTATTGTCTACAGGACAGTTTTGATTTACTTAGTGAAGTTGCATTCTTGGTCAAGATCATATTCATTATTGCTTTCTATTCCTTCCTCTTCCATTTTTACTATCAACACTGCAGGCTGACAACTGAGTCTTCTGTCTTCTTAGAGCCTGTAGCACATGCCATTAAGATAAAAAAAAAAAAATTAACATTACTTCAGCTGCCATTGGAGATTTACTAAGATTGCACAATATACATGGTTATTTTTGCCTGAGATGCCAGGGTTTCCCTTACTTACTAGGCAGAACAGGCCATCAAGTAATGGGAGACCAACCCTCTCCATTAACCCAAAACTTTGAAGAATACAAGACTCAATTGAACTTACCTCACAGCATAGAAGGTGATGTCACACCAGGCTAACAGTCTTGGGCTGGATAAATTTTCTTGCTTTCTTCTTCTTCTTTGGCTTTTCTTTCTTCTGCCATGCGCAGCAAGCGTTGTCTCTTTCAAGTATCTGGCAGCAACGGCGCACTTGCTCCTCCCTTCAGTCTGCAAAACTAGACAACTAAGATCTTTTATAGGTCAACAGCCACACCTAGCATTAAAAAATGGCCGTTGGGGTTTTAGCGCTATCATCTAGTCATCCAGTCCAGTCAAGCAACTGCCAAAGAAGCTAACAACAAAAACCCAACGAAGGACCTCCAAGACCATTTCTACCAACACTGAAAGAAGCCACTAGACTAGAGCACAAACTGAGAGAAAACTGCACTCCCTATCAGCACTGATGATGTTCCCTAATTTCGTAATGAAACCTCTACAAGAAAGCCATCTAGCTCAGAGCGCATCAAGGATGCCTCATTTCAACTGTGAGCCTGGCTGGTACTGGCATTATTTCCTAGGCTGTGAAGGTGGGAGGGAGGTGATCCCAAAGGATTCCCTTGCAGCCTGAACCACACTGAGGGGGTCCTCAGGCACTGGAGGAGGCTTCTACCTGGGTGCAGTTGTCTCTTCCAGTGTGATTCGCCCTCACTGCTCTCTCAGGGACTGAAAGGGTCCCCCAAGGACGACCCCAGAGAGGATTTCCAGTGTGAGTCTCCCACCGTGTCTGCTCAGGGATTCAATGAGACAGGCAGCGGATGGACTCCCGGGCTCATTCAGTGTGAGCATCAGAGTAGAAGCTCAGGGATTGAAAAACCTCTAAGTAGGGGCATCACCCCCATCTCCAGCCTGTGTTGGAATGTGGAATGCGCTCTGGTTCTAAGAACCACAGCTAATAGCCAAAAGTATGCTAGGTCAGAAATGTTTCGATACTTTTTATCTAGGTTTGTCACAATTATGACTGCTCTTTTTACTATCGATATGTTGTGATGTTTTTTTAAATTTTTGCTAAAGCAAGCCTTAAGAGTAAACTTTAGCAAGGCCCAAATATTTTTGCAGTAATAAACATAATAAACAGTACCTGCCAGGATTCCTATCTTTCATGATATACCTGAGAATGAATTAAACCACTTGTCTTACTGTTGATGTCTTCTTCTTCGTCTACAGGTCAATTTGGATGCCTTTGAAGAAAAAAAAATCACTGTCACCAAATGACCAACAGAACTTCAGAGGCTAGAATATCAATAAAGTAATTTTTACAAAGGGACTAATGAATTGGAAGGTTGTGCCCTTGGTAATACCTCAGACCAACAACTAGTTCTGTACATCTTTTGCTTCTTTTAAGGGGCTGTAACTAAAATTTCCTCAGGTTGCCAGAGTTAACTTTATTCAAGAAAGTAAGGGCAACTCCCAATACTGAAGCTGTTTTTCCTTTGAGCTAATTTTAATGCTTGTTCATCTGTAATTTTGCCCTTTTAACTGCCCCTGGCTAAAATTGCCTCATGTTTATTTGTGAGAGTAAAGTCAGCTCCTGGGCCTGAAGTAATTTTAGTTAACTTTCTCCTCTACCTACTTGAAGTACTTTTAGTCTGCAAGGATATAGCTAAGATTATCTCAGACTTTACTCCAAAGCTAATTTTAACTTATTCCCCTGTGGTGGTTTGGTCCTTTTAAAAGGACATGGCTGAAATCACCTCAGGCTCCACCAAAATTTTATTCTAAGAACTTGGCTACCTCAGACCTCAAGAATTGTTACCTCAGACCTCAAGAATTGATCTTATTTCAAGAAAATAAGACCAACTCCTAGACCTGAAGTAATTAGATCGCTTTTGCCTTTGGTTACTTCATTAGTTTCTGCATAGTTTGCTTCTTTTAAGGACTTGAGCCTTGACTAAAAACATCTCAGGTCCCAAGAAATCACTTTATTCTTAAGAGCAAGGTTAGCTCCTGAGGTAATTTTATTTTTATCTTTAAAACTATCTTTAATTTTGACTCTCCTATGGTGGTTTTTAACAGGGCATGGCAGAGATTACCTAGAATTCCATCAATATTTTATTAAAAGTTTGAGCCTTGGCTGAAATTACCTCACAATGCCCCCAAGAGTTGGCTTTATTTCAAGAAAGTAAGGTCAACTCTTGGACCTGAGGTAATTTTCATCAACTTTTGCCTTTAGTTGCTCAAACCAACTAGTCCTCTACATGTTTTGCTTCTTTTAAGGAGATTTGACTAAAATTTCCTCAGGTCCCCAGAGCTGACTTTATTCAAGAAAGTAAAGGCAACTCCAGATACTGAAGCTATTTTTCCTTTAAGCTAATTTTAATGTTGTTCACCTGTGGTAATTTTGCCCTTCTAACTGCCCCTGGCTAAAATTGCCTCATATTCCTGAGAGTGAAGTTAAAATCTGGTAAATTTCTTACTCAAGTAATTTTAGTTAATTTTCTCCTCTACCTACTTGAAATACTGTACTTTTAGTCTCCAAGGACATAGCTATTATTACCTCAGACTTTACTTGGAAGCTAATTTTAACTTACTCACACTTGTGGCAGTTTGGTCCTCTTAAAAGGGGACATGGCTGAAATTACCTCAGGCTCCACCAAACTTTTACTCTAAATCCTTGAGCCTTGGCTAAAATTACCTCAGACCCCAACAATTCACTTTATTCCCAAGAACAAGGTCAGCTCCTGAGGCAATTTTACCTTTAAAACTAATTTTTAACTCTTATTCACACCTGTGGTGGTTTGGTCCTCTTAAAAGGGGACATGGCTGAAATTACCTCAGGCTCCACCAAACTTTTATTCTAAAACTTGAGCCTTGGCTAAAATTACCTCAGACCCCAATAATTCACTTTATTCCCAAGAACAAGGTCAGCTCCTGAGGCAATTTTACCTTTAAAACTAATTTTTAACTTACTCACACCTGTGGTGGTTTGGTCCTCTTAAAAGGGACATAGCTGAAATTACCTCAGGCTCCACCAAACTTTTACTCCAAAACTTGAGCCTTGGCTAAAATTACCTCAGACCCCAATAATTCACTTTATTCCCAAGAACAAGGTCAGCTCCTGAGGCAATTTTACCTTTAAAACTAATTTTTAAGTCTTATTCACACCTGTGGTGGTTTGGTCCTCTTAAAAGGGACATGGCTGAAATTACCTCAAGCTCCACCAAACTTTTACTCTAAAACTTGAGCCTTGGCTAAAATTACCTCAGACCCCAATAATTCACTTTATTCCTAAGAACAAGGTCAGCTCCTGAGGCAATTTTACCTTTAAAACTAATTTTTAACTCTTATTCACACCTGTGGTGGTTTGGTCCTCTTAAAAGGGACATGGCTGAAATTATCTCAGGCTCCCCCAAACTTTTATTCTAAAACCTTGAGCCTTGGCTAAAATTACTCCACTGGTTTGAGTTATTCCCTGAAGCAAACCTATTGGCAAGACTGAGGTATTGGAGTCCTTTAAATAACACACCTTTTGAGATATTACCTCAGCCTCCCCTGCCTTTTTTACTCCTAAGAATACACGTCGTGGTTAAAATTACCACGGGTGCTATCCTTACTCCCCGAGAACAATAGGCCAGTATTAATTTTCTAAAGAACTCACGCTCCCCTCCGTATCCTATAAATATAACAAGTCTCAGAATTACCTCAAAAGCTCAAAAGGCCCTGCCCAGCCTTGAGCTCGAGGACTTGGGCTGCGGGGGCGCCGGTGAGATACTTCTGTGGGCTCTCCGGCGCCCCGCAGCATCGTCCCTTTTCGAGGGACGAGACACGCGGCAGCCGCTTCGGCTGCGCGCTAGCTAATTTAACACACAGCTGAGGAGACCGCCGACTTTTAAATGCCCCATCCCCTCGGGAGAGGAGAGGACTCCCGGCCAATGAACGGGCGAGGTAGGCGTGGAGGGAATCGGACCCGAGGGAATCGGGCGGGAGGGGCGCGCGGTGGCCCAGGTGCGGTGATCCTCCGTTCCCGCCCTGGACCCCCTGCCGGGCTCGCCTCCCGGGGCGGTTGCCATGGAGACGCCTCATCAGGGCCAGGTGGTCCGCACAGGTGAGGGAGATTGGAGGCTGTGCGTGTGCAATGCCTTCTTCTCGAAGCTTCGCCCTCTCTGGGGACTTTTCGCCCTGCCCGGCCATCCTTTGGACTACATATCCCATCGTTCGCCCCCTGTGCATGAGAAGCCGGAGTAGGGTTGAGGGGGCTTGCTTTCCCTCCCCCCCCACAAAACCCCAGTTTTCAAAGTCTCCCCATTATTTTTGCAGTGGTGCTTTTTTAGCATTGAGAGATCAGAGGGTGACTTGGGCTTGTACTGAGAATTAAAAGTCCCATCAGCCACCCCCGGGGTAGGGCTGTTCCTTCTTGCCACAGAGAGCTTTTCCCCCGTTGAGCAGGTTCCCACCCTGCTTTTTTAAAAAACAAATCTGAAAATTTAATAATTACAAAAAATAAAACAAAATGGTTATATGTACAGTGCTTTGGACTACAGTTCCCATTAGCCAGTCTTTTGCAAGAGAGGCAATTCCCCCCCCCCCGCAAAAAAAAGGCTGGCTCATGGGAACTGTAGTCTAAAACATCTCTAAAATTCAACCCCTTTTTCTGTTCCTTTGCATTTTTCTCCACCCTCTTTACAATCTTGCCAGGCAGCGCTTGGTTCTATTTTGTTGTGCAAATATTGAATGTTATCCCCCACCCACTTTTGTTTTTTAAGAGCAAAATCCCCAGACCAGTTTACTTTGCTTTCTAGGGATTCTGCTTAAATGTTCTCATTATTTTGATACATGGTGTCTTGCCCTGGGAAAGAAATGTAACACAAATTCAAAATTATTTCTTCCTTTTTCTATTATAGGAACTCTTCCCTCCCCCCACATTCCAGTTCAAACTTTTCAACAGCTTGTCTGAAAGCGCAAAATAATAAATGGCTGTCTTGGCTGCATTTCTTCATGGTTTAAAATGTGTTTTATGGAATTAACCAGAAGTTCTGCCCTTAAATGACACTGAACTATAAATGACCCATACAAGCTATTTTTGCACAGCACTCTGAAGTGGGTGACTGATTGTGTTGGGCAAACCCAACTATTGAGAAAAACTGGCTTTTTTCTACTTCATGTGTTAGAATAAAGTTGCAATGGAAAAACTGTGATCTTTTGGATATTGTATTGCACAGACGGAGAGTTGGGGACTCCTGGTTTAGGAGGTCTTGGCAAGGGGATGGCTTTTTAAAAAATTTTTTAACAAATCCACTATATAATAAAAATCCCACCTCATTTCCCATGGCAGCAGCAATCTATACAAGTTGCACTTTTAATGAAGCCCCTCTCAATATATTCCACCATGTTGTGCCCTCCAGACAGGCTAGGACAATGGCCTTCAGAATTAACCAACCGGGTTTTTTCTTTATTCATGAAAATATTCCAGAACTTTCAACAAACCGTCGTAAAAGATGAATATCTTCTTGTTAAGGAAAGCTGCTTCACAAAGCCATTTTATTTGGATAGGTGGAGGAAAAGGAATATTGTGCTAGTGATTGCAGAGACCCCAACATTAAAACTTTCTCAGAAATTCTGTGTCTCGGCATGAAGGCAACGTTTTCAGAATTGGTTCTGATATGTTCTTGCTTCAAGGAATTGCAGTTGATTCTCAAAATACTTGGAATATGTCTGCTGTTCAGCCCGGTCAGTAGTTAACATAGCAAGTTGTGTTTTATTCCAAAGTTACAAAAAAAACCTCCCTGAAATAGTGTCAAATCTTTTGTTTGTTTTTACTTTTCTAGCTTATTTTCTCTCTCTTTTTAGCACCAACACTGGTTTCCATACAGAATAAAGGCTCTTTAAAAGCAGATCGAATGATATCCAAGGAATCATTTCTAACGAAGTGTACTACATTAGCTCAAGATTGCTGGAAAGATTCAAGATGTTAATTTGTAGAATTTTTTTTTAAATGCATGCATTCAAAAACATTCATTTCTTAGAAGTCACAAATGTTTCAAAAAGACAAAAATCAGAATACTTTTCATATCAAACGTTATCTAATTAGAACTGTTTTCGCTTCCAGATAGACAGATGTGTTCCCTAAAGAGCTCATGATGTGGACAAAAACGCAGTCATGATTAAAAACAATTTTTCCACGGATGGACCAAGAAACTGTTCTCTTAACGAATGAGCCACAATTTTAGACTTCCAAGATCCCAGCTCTTCCCCAGTCTCAATTAATTGGCCTATTTACATAGGATAAAATTAAATTTGGGGAAAAAAGCGATTTGGTTTCTTTTGGGTCCTCTGTCCAGGTGCATTTTCTCCCCACTTCTCTGAAGTTGCAAGCGGAAAACGATTTTAAACATCGTAATAGAAATCTAATTTTGTGTAAACTGTCTTGCATCCTTTGTCAGAATAGATCCGCTCCTCTTTGGGGAAATAGGTCATCTCATCGGCCACCCGAGAGACCACATCTTCGTTGACCGCATGGCCCCTAGATTCCAATTCAGACCTGATGCACATTTTCACGTGGCTGATTTCCAGAGGCAGGAAGGGGATGAAGTAATCAATGACATTTCGGTCGATCAGACTGCTGTGCCAAAATCCACCTGCAAAAAAAAACAACACATTGCCTTGAGTGGGATTCCTTTGTAAAGCGATTAAAAGAAAAGCAACTATAGGCAGTCCAGTATTTGAGGGGCTGCCACAAAGAAGAGGGGGTCGACTTATTTTCCAAAGCCCCAGAAGGCAAGACAAGAAGCAACAGATAAGAACTAATCCAGGAGAGAAGCAACCTAGAACTAAGAAATTTCCTGACAAAATAAATGAGTGGAAGGACTTGTCTCCAGAAGTTGTAAATGCTCCAGCACTGGGTTTTCAAAACAGATTGGAGATAATGCTATGCTGTGAATAACAGATTTGTCCATAATGCTGTAAGTTCTGCTTGTGCAGGGAGTTGGACTAGAAGACTTCTGGGGTCCTTTCTAAATCTGTTATTCTGCTTTTCTCTGAAGCAACTGAAAGCAGGACAAGAAGCAATGGGTGGAAACAAATGATAAATAAATGTGTTACTCACTATTTTTGTTATTAAACACAGAATTTGACAATGATTGTTGCAAAACATGCAGAGTCAGCTCTTCCCTCTTCTTTCCATTCTTCCAATAGTTGAGAGCCATTTCAGTTATTTTTTCAGCTCCGGCATTGCTGAAGGAACAGCATTAAAAAAAACGACTTGTGACTCTTTTTCACACTTAAAAGTGTTGCAGTAACCCCATGGTCATGTCATGTTCCTGTCAGAATCTGACTTGGAGGAAGCCGAACAACTGACAGGGAGTGGGATTGTGGCTCCACTGGCTGTGGAAGACACTGGGGAAGGGCAAAGTCTAGCTGGGCAGAGCAGGGAAGAGGTAGAGCAAGGGAGAGGGAGTTCAGAGGAAGACCTAGGCCCACCCCTTCTTCATCCTAGGGCACGCAGGGAGAAACAGAGAAGAGAGCAATGTGGGTTGCATGGCTTATGGGGGAGGAAAGGGCCCTGATCCCCTTCATGGTAACAGTGTAAAAAAGGCAAGCTGCATGCAGCAAGTTGTTGAGAACAAACGTTTCTCTTAATATCATCGCTTATATCAACAAACTGTTGTAGAGAACTACCTTATACCTGTAATTCAGTTCAATGGCTGCCCCCCCCATCCCAATTAGAAACAGACATTCTGGTCCCAATTGTGGCTATAAGTTGAGGACTACCCGCATTTGCTGGGGAAATATTTGAGAAGGAAAGAAATATAGAAGTGACACTGGTACATAAGCAATAAAGAGACAAAAATTAGGTGTACAATAAGCCGGATTTTTGAAAAACTAGAATCCTGAAATCTAGGAAATGTTCTCTCCAGCAAATTTGTTTTAAAATATACATTTTTTGTTGTTGTTGCGGTCGACCCAGCACTGGCATGGTGCCTCACCTGAGGAAAATGAAAATTGCTTTTCGATACGAGATGCCATCTATTTCTTCATAATATTCCAGGAAAGGCTTGATGGAGTCTATGAGTCCAGCGTGCATTTTATCCATCTCATCAAATATGAAGACCGACCTTGCGCAGGCGCTCACATTGCCACGAATCCATGTTTGCAATTGGTCCTGAGAGATTAAAAGTAAAGCTGAACTGAAGGAGCCCTCCCCAAGAAAGCAGAAAAGGAAACTAAAAGGTATAATCACACTCCCCGGCAATCCACACCCAGATGACCAGAGATTAACACCAAGATTAATAGTAGGTCAACACTGAAGTGGCCTACAGGTGGAGTTCTTGCCTCACAATCATGAGGTTGTGAGTTTGATCCTATGTAGAGGTAGATACTTCTCTCTCTGGGCATACTGAGAATATATCTGCTGAACAAAACTCTGCATTGGCGACAAGAAAGGCATCTGGTCAGTGAACACTCAGCTCCAGTTGCCCAGACTCCATCCCGCAAGGGATTATGGGGCCATTAAAAGAGGATGATGATCAATAGACCAACAATCAAGAAGTCAACAAAACAAGGAACTACCAACTCAAACAAATAAGGTAAACAGCAGCCCAATCAAGGAACCACTGAGAACAGTCTCACCGACATTGACAAGGCTTGTGTATAAAACGAAAGCAGTGCTACCTCACCACTACTGATGATGTTGCCTAATTTGGTAAAGAAATGTCTTTCAGCTCACAAAAGACAATCAAATGACCCCCGAGTCCGACTTTTGATCACATAACTTGGGGAGGCCAGCAAAGGCGGTGTGACAAATGACCAGGGCCTTTCGAACGGTTCCTAAGTGAACTTGTTGTAAGTCGAGGGTTACCTGTTACTGAGGAAAACAATGGGCTTGTTTGCCTGCAGGGTCCTCCGGATCAGCTCACCTTGTACTGACTGATGTTTTGCTGGTGTGGGAAGTGCAGCGTGGACACAAACTGGTGGACGTACTTGCTCTTGAGCCCTTCGTCGTAAAGGCTTTCCGCCACAATCTTGCTGACGAAGTTTTTGCCCGTCCCTGTCCATCCATGCAGGGAGAGCGCCAGGGGCTTCTTCGGGTTTGGGTTCGTCAGAAACCCCGTCACGGCTTTCACAACCACCTCCGACACCAAGTGTTGGCCGAAGACTTTTTTCCCCAGGTTGTCCTTAAGATCTGCAGTGGGGAGGGGAGAAGAACGGTGGGAGAAGCCAGAAATTAAAAAAAAAAGAGCGATCACCGGAAAGTTTTCTGCAGAAACAAGAGTAATGTTTTACCTACTTTCTGAGGGGAGATCAATAAAACTCATTAAAAAAATTTTTTAAAACCACTTAGAAAAAAACGGTGAGAGAGTACAGTGAATCCTTCCTTTAGCAACTGTCCAAAGTTACAGAAGCACCGGTAATAAAGCAAATTATGACCGTTTTTCACACAACTGTTTGCAGCCTCCCCATGGTCACCTGATCGAAATACAGACTCTCTGCCCAGCAAAGCCAAGGGGGAAGCCGGATTTGCTTCACAATGGTGTAATGTAACACCTGCAGTGATTCTCTTAAGTGTGGCAAGAAAGGTCATAAAACGGGGCAAAAATTCATTTAATGACAGTCTTCCTCAGCAACCTGAATGTTGGTGGTCGTAAGTCGAGGACGTCCTGGTTTGTCACCCGCTGCGGCGCCCCGCCCACCTCCTATGACGTCAAGCGCCCTCCCCCTTCACGTCCCCAGCGGCCCCACCCCTTCCCACAGCCCTGACGTCACCCACCTCTCCCGACCTGCGCGGGCGGCCTTTCCACGCAACACTCGGCGAAGTAGCAATAGAGCCTCGGAAGGGAGATGATGCCGGTGAGGGCCGAGGCGGCGCCGGCCACCGCGATGCTCAAGGTCATTGGGTCCATCGCCCGCGCCGCCGGGCCCAGCTGGCACAGCACCAAGGCCAGGCCCCACACCGCCCCGGGCACTCGGAGAGGCTTCATCGCCGCCCGCAGGCACGCTTGAACCGCTGCCTAGTTCACCTCAACGCCGCTCTTCCGCTTCCGCCAGAGCGGCTTCCGGCCCCGCGGGCGCCATTTTTGCGTCGGGCAAGCTACCCCGGGCGGGAAGGCCATTGACTGCCGGAGACCGAGGGGGCGTGGCTTTGCTTCCTCTGCTTGCAGCCCGTCGGGGTTTCCGCCTCCCCCACCCGCAAGTCTTGGATGCACGTCCACTTGACACACGTTCCAGCCCTCGTGTGAATTGCAAGAAATTCTCTTTTAAATTGAGAGCGACCTATTTCTGTCCGCTAGGGCCTGGTTTTGTGAAAGGATGAATTGCAGGGTGGTTTTGCTCTGGGTCTGATCCCCAAATATATGTATTTATTACTCCCATTTAAATAGCTGCCCATCTTCCATATACGCTACAGAAATCTGAATGGCTTGCAAACAATTAAATATACAAAGAACAACAGAACTATATAAAGAGTAATAAAAGCAAGGAAGTCATATGAAAACATCTAAAAAGCCATCATTTGACTGATTGACTGACAGATGTGACATTCAACATTGACTCAACGCTGGAAGACTTCAAGGACCAAGTTGTGGGTGCTCCATCACTGGTGGCCTTTAAGAAGGGAATGGACAGCCATTTGACAGGGATGGTATAGAGTCTCCTGCTTAAGCAAGGGGTTGGACTAGAAGACCTCCAAGGTTCCCTTCCAACCCCTATGATTCTATGTTCTATCTGGAGAGGACCAAGTAAACTCATTTGAAATCTTTGGTGGAATGGCGAGAATTCGGATTTCCATCCTCTGTCATTGCATGCAGAAAACACAGAAACAGACAAACCCTTCAGGCCATCCTCTGCTTAAAATACAAACCTTTACTGCTGCACATGCAATACACATTTCGGTATGAAAAACATCTATCAGTGATTATAACGCAGGGCGGTTTCATGGAATAAAATGGAAGCAAAACGAACAAGAAGTGAGCAATGTTAGAAATGCAGCCCAGTCTCTAAGAACCAAACAAGCTCTCTTCAGTATCTCCGGTTCATCTTCTTAAACTTTTCATAGTGATAATCATCGGTGGCTTTCTCATTTGGTGGGCGCTTGCGATTCGGTGGAGATTCTACAAAATTTAGAAAGAGACATCCCGAAATAAAGATTAGCCATTGGAAAGAGATAAAATACAAGGAAAGCTGCAAGATACGGGAGAATGGTGTCTGACATTCTCAGATCTATCTCACCATTTGTGCCTAGCGGCTGGCAGATTGAGTTCTTTTCTGTTTTTTGTTGGAGGCAATATGCAAACGGCTTCGCGAGGGCTGTAAAGCGGTACATAAGTCTAAGTGCTATTGCTGTTATTTAGTACGACAATGCTGTGAACAGTATGCTCCAAATTATCTTTATACTATGAAAGCCCTCCTGTTTGGGTGTTTGTAACCTTGGCCGAAACGGTGCATTGTAGAGCAACAATTTTTGAATCCACAGACCTCCGATAGGCTGAATTAAGGAATGTGTCCAAAATCCAGGATATGTTATTCCCGCAGGATTGAAATTTCAATGATCTTTAGATAGTGTGGCCTAGTGGGATCAGCCATCATTAGGTTATTGTTCTTTCCAAACGCTCCCTGCCAGCTTTTCCCCAAAAAAGTCAGTTTCTATTTCTGTCCGCTTTGAAGATCGCAGCAAAACAATTTATCCACTAGCTTGTTGTGAGAACTAGACCAAAGTAGCTAGGTAACCCCTCAGTATACATGACTTACTTTCCATTTCGGGTTTTTCAGTGTCTCCCACTCTCAGGGGCCGAGCCTTAGGTTCCTCTTTATTTCTTCTTACCGGAGCATGTATCTCTTCATGATAAACTGAAAAAGAGATAAAAAGATCATGCTAACTTAGGATCAACTCGAGTATAAATTTGTAGCTTTCAAAATGCACGTGGTCCTTGACTTACAAACCACAAATGGAGCCCAAAATTTATGTCGTTAAGCCAGACAGTGGTTACACCTCCCTTTATGACCTTTCTTGCCATAGTTAAGGGAATCATTGCAGTTCTTCAATTAGTAATGGTTGTTAAGCAAATCCAGCTCCCCCATTAACTTGCTTTGTGCGAAGGTCGCAGCATGACCCTTGGGTGCTATGACTGTCATAAATATGAACCAGTGGCCAAGCGCCTGAATTTTGATCATGTGACAGTAGCGAGGCTGCAACAATCGTAAGTGTGAAAAGCGGTCCTAACTCACTTTTTTCAGTGTCATAATGTTCACTAAATGAATTGCTGTAAGTCAAGGACTACCTGTATGGCACTTTCACACCAGAAAGTAAATTTCAGTTCCCCGCTTAAAGTCTGGCATGCGTTTGCTCCAACCAAATATGTTTTCTTTGTTTTATTCTTTGTGTGATATGCAAGTTCACTACTGAGGCGTATAAACCATTTACATTATCACTATCATTATCAATAAAAATATTTTATGGTTTTTCATCAGGCATGTGTTCAGGCAACCAGGTTCCATCCAACAAACTCAATTCATTCTAATCTCAACCTTGTTCCAACATCAATCAATCCTGCTATTTGATTATGTGTCAATCAGCTTTTACCCAGGACAATGAGCTGAAATCCTGTGGTACTCACATCGGTTGTGTTGGACATAGTTCACCGCCATATTGGTGGGGACAAAGGATGTTTCGCTGTCTTTCTTCTTATTCTGCTGTTCAGCCAGCAATCTTGCCTTTGCATCTTCGGTCGAGATTATGTTTTTTATCTTGGCCCTACCACCCAAAAGAAACAACATCAGGCTGAGATATTTTCAAACTTGCAGGGAAGAAATGTCAGACTGATGATAGCTCTGAAGAGAACAGCTAACGATCACTGTAAAATGAAGAAGGGGTAAGGTGACTTGCTCTCTGATAATTCCTCTCTGGACGAGGAGAGAACTTGAGATTACCCCAAATGTCTTTTAAAGGAGAATATTTGAAGCTCAGACTTGAAATGAGGGGTCCTTGGTGCTCTCTATGCTTGGCTGTTTTCTTGCAGATGTTTCATTATCCAAACTAGGTAACTAACACTGACAATGTTGCCTAGTTTGGCATTGAAATGTCTGCCAGAAAACCATGCTCAGAGCTATTGTATATAAATGGAACAAACCCCACACTTACTAGCAGTGATGATGTTGCCTAGTTGGGTTATATCTGTAAGAAAACAACCAAGCTCAGAGAACACCAAGGTCCCCTCATTTCAATTTCAAATATTCTTTAGTGGATTACAAACTGTCAGACTTACTCGATTCCAAGGTCCACTTCGGGGATCCCACTCAGCATCTGATTGGACAGCATTTCTTCCGTCTTCTTAGCCGAAGAGACACGGATGCTCTCCGGGAGTTCGTACAGACAATCCTCTGCGTTCTTCTGCTTCACTTTCTTCTCTTCATTTTCCATAATCCCCTTCCTCTTCTTTAGCTCAGTTTCAATGTATTTCATCCTGAACGAAAGCCGGCTGGGTGACTTTGGGCTAATCACTATGAGATGGAGAGTTCTAGTCTCGCCTTATGCATGAAAGCCAGCTGGGTGACTTTGGGCCACTCCCTCTCGCTCCGTCCAACCCACCTCACAGGACCGTTTTTGTGGGGAAAATAGGAGGAGGAAGGTATGTTGGATATGTTTGCCACCTTAAGATATTCGTAAAAATAATATAGGAGGGATATAAGCCAGCAAGCAAATAAATAAATGATGGCAAGTCACTTACATGTCTGCATCTTCATCCCTCCTGTTGGTCTCGGCTGAAAACGAGGTGCCAAGATTGAGGTCTTCCTCTTCGCTGATCCTATAAAAGGGCAACAATGATGACTCTAAGCACCATCAAGACGAAAGAGCCAGAAGCAATGGAATTAATCTTCGGTCAACCCTCAAGCCCATCTGTCATAATCCATAGCCCCAATTCAAAACATCTAAGAGGCTGTGCCTCAAGGAACAAGCTACTCCTCGACTTCCAGTCACACAATTGGGGCCCAAAGGGTCCAGGCGCACCTCTCCTTTCCTCGCTCTTTCAACTTCTTCATGTCCACCATTCCGCCTGACTTGATCTTAAAGGGATCATCCTGGCCATGTGGAGAGAACAGAGAAGATACATTTTGCACATGCTGGAATCCGAGGGCCATAAATGCTGATTTACGCAACTGGGCTTCCTCAGTCAACAGGATCACCTAATTCCTCTTAAATCATGAGTTGTTAAAACCACTGTTAAGGGTACACCGAAGTGGGTTGTGTTTTCACTTCGGGGAAGGGGGGGATGTTGACAGGCCTCTCATCTCAAGGCTTCCCACTCTGATCTTACCACCAAAGTTGTCTCTTCTTGTAGCTTTTCTCCGACAAGCAAGGCTGCAGCACTGCGGGGGGGGGGGGGAAGAGAGAGAGAGAGAAACAGACAAGGACAAAGAATTAGGATGATTTAAGAGAACTTTTCATTTTTATCTCAAATCTGGTCACAATGCAACCCAGTGCCAGTTTGTACATTGTACAGTACATTAGGAGAGTTTGATATTCCTTTCCTTCCTTGAGAATACTTGTTTTCAATGATTGGCGTCCAAGAGTCGGGACAGGTAATCCTCAATTTATGATCATAGCTGGGAGCAGAATTTCCATTGTTAAGTGAGTTGTGTTTGATTTTACCACCTTTTTATTGGGTCTATGATAACTCGCCACAGCCAACTCGCCATAGTTTAATTATTGGAACTTTATATAATAAGAATTTGAACTAATTACAGTGAACTAAACTCATACTAATTTGAACTGGATCAATATGAACTTCACTGTGCAAACCGAAGGAATAAGAGTGGAGGAGGTGTCGCTGTGTATGTGAACAAAAACTTGAATTACAAAGTAGTAGAAAATATGACAATTGTGATTGATAACTTGTTAGAATGTATAACAATTGAAATGTATAATGAAAAAAGTAAAAATGTAATAATCAGTTGCATATACAGAGCACCAGGCTCTAGTGTTGAGGTATTTAAGGAATGGATTGGAGAATTTTTTTCGAAGACTAACCAAAAGGTTGTTTTCATCTGTGGGGATTTTAACATTGACTTGTTAAATCCAAATAAGCACCAAATAACCGATGATTTCATTAACACAATGTACAGCATGAGTTTACATCCAATAATCACTAGACCTAGCAGAATTACCACCCACTGTGCTACTCTAATTGATAACATATTCACCAATGACATTGAAAATAATACAGTAAGCGGACTACTAATCAACGATATCAGTGACCACCTACCAGTTTTTACAATTTATAATAATAGTCAGCTGAGAGATCACCCAGAGAAGAAACTAAAATACAGGCGAGTGAGGTCAGAGGAAACTATGAATATGTTAAAGAATGACTTATTGGCACAAAATTGGGAGAATGTATATAATAAAAAAGACATTGATAGTGCATATGAAACTTTTATAAAAATGTTTACATCATTATATAATATAAATTGTCCAATAAAACAATATGACAGAAATCAAAAGTACAAAGATCGACCATGGTTCACAAAGGGATTACAAAATGCCTGTAAAAAGAAAAATACACTATATAGAGAGTTCATTAAAAAACGAACGAAAGAAGCAGAAAATAAATACAAAAAATATAAAAATAAGTTAATTAATATTATAAGGGTGTGTCGAAAGGAATATTACAGTAAAATATTATCTAATAACAAAAATAACATTAAAGGAATGTGGGACATATTAAACAGTATTATTAAAAATGGTACCAAGCAACAGAGCTACCCTCAATATTTTGTTGAAAATAATATGAAAATTGATAATATGGATGATGTTGTCAACAGTTTTAATAGTTTTTTTGTAAATGTTGGACCAAAGCTGGCAGATGAAATCCCAGATGCATGTTTAGCTAAGAAGTGGAGTGACAACCTTATAGAAAGGAATCCCAGTTCAATGTTCCTTACAGCAGTGGAAGGAAAGGAAATAATAGATATTGTAAATAAATGCAAAGGTAAAACATCTACGGATTTAAATGAAATTGATATGAAAGTTTTAAAAAAGGTCATTATGGGGATTTCAGAACCACTAACGTACATTTGCAACTTATCATTCCAGACTGGTAAATTTCCTAACAGTATGAAAATAGCTAAAGTTGTACCGCTGTATAAAACTGGGGATAGACACCACTTCACAAACTACAGACCTGTTTCCTTGCTTCCACAATTCTCCAAAATCCTAGAAAAACTGTTCAATAACAGACTAGATAAATTCATAAATAAACACAAATTACTCTCCGATAGTCAATATGGGTTTAGATCAAACAGTTCAACATCACTAGCATTAACAGAATCAATAGAAGAGATCACCAATGCCATTGATCATAAATTACACTCAGTTGGAATATTTATAGATCTGAAAAAAGCATTTGATACAATAAATCATGACATTTTAATTAATAAACTTGAGAGGTATGGGATTAGGGGGTTAGTACTGCACTGGGTGAAAAGTTATCTGAGCAACAGGAAACAATTTGTGAAGGTGGGTGAATATTCTTCGTCATGCTTGGACATTGCTTGTGGCGTCCCCCAGGGGTCAGTGTTGGGGCCTAAATTGTTTATTCTTTATATAAATGATATATGCAAAGTTTCTAAAGTATTAAAACTAATATTATTTGCAGATGACACAAGCATTTTTTGTTCTGGGGAGGAATTGCACAAACTACTGGGGAGAGTCATTGAGGAAATACGCAAATTAAAAACATGGTTTGACAGGAACAAATTATCATTAAATTTAAGTAAAACCAAATACATGATATTTAGCAACTGCAATAAAAACATTCACACACATATACAGGTAGATGGGGTAGATATTGATAGGGTGTACGAAAATAAGTTTCTAGGGGTAATAATAGATGATAGGATTAACTGGAAAGCTCATATAAAACATATCCAAAGCAAATTATCAAGAAGCATCTCAGTTCTCAGCAAAGCAAAGCACATTCTGGATCACAAATCACTCCACATACTTTACTGTTCACTCATTTCACCATATTTACATTACTGTGCAGAGGTCTGGGGTAACACATATAAATGTACAATAAATTCATTATCCATATTACAGAAAAGAGCCATAAGAATAATTCATAATGCCGGTTACAGAGATCATACAAATCCACTATTCGTAAAATCCAGAACATTAAAACTCACCGACATTATTCATTTTCAAACAGCTCAATTCATGTTCAAAGTGATACGTAAGGCACTTCCTGGCAATTTACAAAAAATGTTTTTCAACAGAGAAGGGAATTATAATTTGAGGGGGGAGCACAATTTAAAACAACAGAGGGCACGTACAACACTGAAAAGCTTTTGTGTTTCTGTTTGTGGAGTGAGGTTGTGGAACAAGTTAGGTGTGGAGCTCAAGCAATGTCCAAGCATGATCCAGTTTAAAAAGCGATACAGGTACATGGTTTTCACTGGGTACAGGGAAGAGGAAGGGGTCGAACATTCTGGATTTCTTTATTAATTATATTTGTTACTTACTTTCTATCTGCTTATTTGTTTTTGTTTTTTTGTATATATGTATATGTTTAGTACTTCAATTATTTATTATTATTATTATTATTATTATTATTATTATTATTATTATTATTATCATCATTTTTGTACTATGCATTCTATTGATATAAGTTGAATTCATGGGGAAGTGAAGAAGGGGTAGGATTAAATAAGCTTATGCTTCATCCTACTCCTTTTCGGACATGTTATTGTGTATTATTATTATCATTATTATGATTATTATTATTATTACTGTTGTTGTATTGATTATTATTGTCATTCTGCACATGTTCGAAATAAATTACACAATAAAAAAAAAAAAAAAAAAAAAAAAAAAACTCACGGTTAAATTATTTGAAATAATTTGAATTTTGAGCATGTGTCCACAAGAATGCTATGACCATCCTAAGTGGAAGGATCGGCCGTAAGTCACTTCTTTTCCCTCAGTGCTATTGTACCTTTGAATAGTCGCTCAATGAATGGTTATAAATCAAGGACTACTTATACAGCACAGTGCTAAAGTAGATTCAGGGAGCCCCAGGTTCAAATCCTCCAACAAGCCCTGATCCACAAAACCATAATTGGTTGGCTCCGTGCAGCATGCTGATGAGGTTGTGGGCAGAATCTAACAATTCTTAGCCAAATGGCAGGGACAAGGACATACCTTAATGTTCACAAGGAATTGTAAATGTATTTTAGAATCTTAGTTTCTACGGATATAAATGGTTCACAACAAAAACCTAGAATCTCAGTCTGTACTTGCTACAAAGATTACCTTACTCCGTTGGGTCTCCTTCTTAAACTCTGCACTTCCTTCGCTTCTTCTAGTTTTAACCTGGAGCGGAATCATAGAACAGAAATAATTAAATACCAAGATCTGGGGAATTCTGGGAGTTGGAGTCCACACATCATAAAGGTGCTGGTTTTGGCCTTGATCATTTAAAAAAAATGATTTGCATGCGAAGCAAACTTGTACATATTTTAATCTTAGATTTTATGTTTTAAATTTTATGTCATATAGTACATCTTATTTTAATTGGGGTGTTTCTGACACGAATAAGTAAATAATAGATAATAATAAATGATATTTTTTTTAAAAAAAATAGAATAGAAGCAAAGTTTCAACCTCTTTTCAACCTCGCCTCCCTCCCCAATATTTCATCCCCCCCCCCCCGGCACCCACCGAACCTCCTCGGCTACTAGCTCATCCTCCTCTTCCTCCTCCGAGTCGGCCTTCCTCCGGCGAAAACTCTTCCCGGCCGGCATAGTTAGAGACCTGCCCGTCTCCCACCGCCTCCAAATCGATTTTGCTTCAAAGTGGTTGCTTGGAAAGCGCTTCCTGTTTTGCAACCTGGGGGGCGCGCGTCGCGTGACGTCGACACCACGCGCCGAAGCCGCCCGCTGTGGCTCTAAGTTGCCCTTAGAAGGGCAGGGCAAGGGATTCTATAGAAAAATATAGATGGATGGTAGAGGGGAGAAAAGACGGGTCTCCTTAATTTTTTTTTTTAAACCTGTATTTTAATTTATTTTATTAGATTGTCAGAAGGAGCCCTAATTTGTTCCAAAGATGGAAATTCCAAACTGGCATTTTTTTTTTGCAGCGAAGCCACAACAGCCCTGTGTGTGGTTGCATTCGCAGAAGGGAATAAATATCCTGGCTGGTATATTGCATGCAAAATTGTAAAAGATTATAGGGCAGGTATTCAATGCAGGCTTCATCACATATAAAAACCAGACATATAAAAAGCAGGCGAGGCGGGAGGATGGTCTGTTTGCCCAGGAGGCAACATTGAGTGTCTTGTTTCTTAGCAATATAGGCGGTCCTTGACTTACAAAAGTTCATTTAGTGTTCATTCAAAGTTACAGAGATTTTCAGAGTTACAACCTTTGCTGCATCAGACACTGGGCAATTGACTCATACTTACGACCGTTGCTGTGTGTGTGTATCCCAAGGTCACGGGATCCCCATTTGCAACATGCAAAGTCAGTGCGGGGGAGGGCAGATTCACTTAACAACTGGGCTACTTATAAATAAACTGCAGGGATTCACTTAGCAACGGAAAGGAAAGTCGTAAAACGGGGCAAAACTCACTTAAAAACTGTCTCGCTTAACAGCAAACATTTGGGGCTCAATTGTGGTCGTAAGTTGAGGACTACCTGTAGTTAAAAGCATGCATTAAGGTCATTCATTTCAAAGTGATCCGTAGCAAAGCATTGAGTTTCCAATCTATAGAGAGGCTTTGGAGCCTGTGGGGCCCCCAGAGGGCATCTTGCTGAGATTTAGAGTGGAAGTCTGTGGGCACTCTAGAGGGCATCTTGTCCACAATCTATAGAGACATGATTAGAGCCTATAAGCCCACCAGAGACCACCTAGTCCACCGTTGAGAAGAGAAACGGAGTCTTTGATGCACCCACAGGTCATCTTGCCCTGTCCCTAGACAGGAAACAGCCTGTGGGGCACCCTGAGGGCATCTTGCTTACTGTCTATAGGAGAACAGGAGCCTTTGGGTCTCCCAGAGGTCATCCTGCCCATCGTCCAGGAAGAAAGTGGAGTGCGTGGGACATCTCGAGGGCATCTTGCCCGACTCCTCCCCTTCAGGACTGCCTTCTCTTCCGAGGCCCCGCCCGGCCCCGCCCCCTCCGCCGCGGCCCCGCCCCCTCCACCGCCACCATCGCCTTCCCCCGAGCGGCGCGGCGCCCTCCGAGGCGGCCCCGGCCGGTAAGCAGCGCCCTTCCCCGCCCGACCCCCGACTCCATTGGATCCGCCCGGGGCTTCGCTTCGTCTCCCGGCTTCGTCTCCCGGCCCAGTGACCAAGAAGGCGAGAAGGAAGGGTTGCGGCCTAGCCTGCTCCGAAGCCCCGGACTCGCCTTGCGCTCCCAGCCAAGGAAGGCGCGTCGGAGGCGGCCGAGAGAATCTGATCTTCGGGGTGTGTGTGTGTGGCGGTGGCGGCTGTGACAGGGCTGGGGAAACTGGGTAGGGGGCGGAAATCCCCTTAAGACCTAAAGGGATCTTAAAGCAGGACCTGTCCCCTAACCCTTGACATTTTTAGAGGGTTTTTTTGGCTTAAATTAGACGTTTTAATGCTTTTTATTGTTTTAACATGTTTTTTAAGAATTTGCTTATAATGTTTTCCAATTGGGAGCAGCCCACAGACCTTTGTGGAGATGGGCAGCAATAGAAATCAGATGGAGAGATAGATGATCTGGATAGAAGTTAACTAGAGGTAGGTAGGTAGGTAGAACAGAATAACAGTTGGAAGAGACCTTGAAGCATGGATGGATGGATAGATCGATCGATCGATAGATATATGGATGATGATTAGATAGATAATTAGATAGGTGATAGATAGATAGAAAGATAGATAGATAGATAGATAGATAGATAGATAGAATAACGGTTGGAAGAGACCTTGAAGCGTGGATGGATGGATAGATAGATCGATAGTTAGATAGATGGATGATGATTAGATAGATAATTAGTTAGGTGATAGATAAGATAGATAGAATAACGGTTGGAAGAGACCTTGAAGCATGGATGGATGGA
Organism: Hydrophis major; assembly: GCA_033807585.1. NCBI lineage: Eukaryota > Metazoa > Chordata > Lepidosauria > Squamata > Elapidae > Hydrophis > Hydrophis major. Next base: position 3,465,596 of record CM066341.1, on the reverse strand, counting down.
TAGATAGATAGATGATAGATGGATGGATGATAATTTGATAGATAGATAGATAGATAGATAGATAGATAGATAGATAGATAGATAGATAACTTAAGATAGACAGAACAGAATAACAGTTGGAAGAGACCTTGAAGCATGGATGGATAGATGAGGGGGAGGGGGGGCTTCCCCATATCTCTCCCACCCCCAAAACCAGGGCAGAATATTGCACGCATACCCTTCCCCAGCTGGTTCCAGGTCTGCATTCCCACCTCTTAGTCCAACTCAGCTTTGACCTGGGTTATTTTTGGGTGTGTCATGTGAACCCAACAACCCCTTGGCTTCAGGGCACGGGGTGGACTCGCAAATTGGACGAATTCCCTATACTGCTTCCCTCCCTGGACTTGGCCGATGGGAGTTGTAGTCCAAGCCATCTCGAAGGCCCCAAGACGGAAAGCTTCTTAAAATTGAGAAATAAGAGAGGAAATCACCAGGGATCAATTCACATTTTTAGGAATCGAATTGGGGAAGGGGTCCTGCCACCTCTAAGCAATTTTATTGGGAAATGAGGTGGTTGTCTTGCAATAGATTTTAAATTGGATGGTTTTTTTTCCTACATTTGCAGTTCTCTTTGCAGTTGGTGTCTCAGTTGGCTTGTGGTTGATTGCACAAAGGAGCAGGTTTAATGTTGAGTTATGGTTTGATGAATGGTAATTTTGGGTTTAAACCAACTTCACTCCCATCTCATGCAGACTCATGCTCAATCCTCTTGGCTTTGGGTTTAGTGCTAGGTCTGAACCCGGCCGTTGTGGGTTTAACAAACTATGGTTAAAACAAACCATGTCTTGGTGTTTTGTACTAAAGCTGGTAGTTTTTGCTTGCGGTGCTGTTGTTAGTCTGTTATAAAAATGCCTAGAGGGCTAAATTTACAGTTTAATTTGTGGTGCAAACAATTATTTGGTTAATTCCTGGTACGTTAACTTTAGAGAAGTTAACCTACCGGGAACATGAGAAAATAGAGTCTGTTTTTATAAGATCCCTCATGGGATATTGTTCTTACAGTTTTGTTCATAACACTAGAGGTAGTCCTTGACTTACAACCATTCATTCAGAGACCTTTCAAAGTTACAACACCCCTGAAAAAAGTGACTTAGGACCATTTTTCACACTTATGACTGTAGCACCATCCCTGTTATGTGATTGACATTCTGCTGTTTGACAACAGGTTCATATTTACAACGGTTGCAGTGTCCCAGGGACACGTTATCCCTTTTGCGACCTCGTGACCAGCCAGGAAACCAGATTCCCTTAACAACCAGGTTACTAACTGCTGGGGTTCACTTAACCAAGACAGTGGAGCAAAATTAAAAATGGGGCAAAATTCACTAGGCAACTGTCTTCCTTGCTTAGCAGCAGAACTTTTGGGTTTGATTGTGGTCGTAAGTCAAGGACTACCTGTAGTTTGTCTTCCGTGTAGGGAGGCTTCCCAAAGACCAGAGTTTTCGTGATGGAAAGGACCTTGGGAAGATGAGGAAGGAGCCTACCCTTTTCACGACAGTGGTGGAAAAACAGGAGGAAGAATGCAGCTGGCGGAAAAAAGCTGGCTGTGGACAGTTCCAGCTTTTGTGGGGAAAATGATGAGTCAGCCTCCATCCGAGCTGAAAAAAAAAAAATTGGTTGCTAAGACTCCAAGCTTACCACGTGAAGGCTTTGTTTTGATCTGTGCTAGGAACAACCAGCTGATACTTTTGGGGAATTTTAGGGAGTGATTTCCAGAAAATGGTTTATTTAATACAGCCCAAAAGGTGCCAAATTCAATGAGGAGGGCCAAAAAGGGGTTTTTCCAAAATCAGCCACTGTGTATGAGTTTGGGTAGCTGTGTAAATCTGGTAGGTAAATAAAACGCACCGAATTGGGAAATTCTACTGGGAAAAATATGTGTTGAATTCTAAGTGTGGATGCAAGACTGCTCCAGGAATACTTTATCCCAGTTTTGGTTGCCATATTATAACAAAAAGATGTTCAGACCCTGGAAAGAGTGCATAGAAGAACAATAAAGATGATTAGGAGACTAAAACGTATGAAGAATGGTTGCAGGAATTGGGCATGTCTAGTTTAATGAAAAGAAGGACTAGGGGCGACATGATAGCAGTCATCCAATATTTGAGGGGCTGCCCCAAAGAAGAGGGAGTCAAGCTATACTCCAAAGCCCCTGAAAGCAGGACAAGAAGCAGTGGGTAAAAGCTAATCAAGGAGAGAAACAACCTAAAACTAAGAAGGAACTTCCCGACAGTTAGAACCATTAACCAGTGGAACAACTTGCCACCAGAAGTTGTAAGTGCTCCAACACTAGAAGTTTTTAAGAAGAGATTGGACAGTCATATATCCAGAATGCTATAGGGTCTCCTGCTTGGGTAGAGGGCTGGACTAGAAGACCTCCAAGGTCCCTCCCAGCCCTGTGATTTTATGATTTGTACACCCCCATGAGCAGTTTCAAAATTAGATAGATAGATAGTTAAAGAGATAAGAGAAAAAGAGATAGAGATGGATGGATAGATAGGGATGGATAGGTACTGTAGATAGACAGATTTACTTGCTTACATGGGATATTAAGTGAATTCTGGAGTTCTTTTTCTCCTTTATAATATTGATTTCTTTTTTAAATTGCTCAGGAAGCACTGTGTTTGTGCCAAAACTACCACATTGGATGTTGTGCAAGGTCAAAACCAATTACAATCCATTTAAAGCTTCTATTCTATTGGCTGCATTTTGACTGAGCCAGGCAAAGCAGAACAGGGAACATTCTGTGAATTGCATCTTAATTACTATTTATCAGGCCGCCAGCCTGCCTTGATTGATTTTGAGAAGGATTCAAGAGTCGGTGGAGCGGTATTATATTTTTATTGTATTTGGCCAAGAGCTGGAAAAGTAGTTGGAAAAATCTAGCCTGTGCCTGGAAAGCCACGGGAATTCTTTCAAGCTCAGTGGATCCGAAAGGACATGTTCCTTCTGTGGTTTTTCTCCCTCCACAGTATACACACGCTGAGTGAGTCAGAAAGAAACAGGGAAAAAATCAGCTGGTGAATCTAAAAGAGAGGAGTGGGTATCACATCAAGGTTGCAGTTCATTTTTCATCTTGTATTTTGACTTGGTGCCACCGCTGAAGCATCAAACTGAGTGACAAATGGATTGTCGCAAGTTGCTGTCATTCAGAATTCCTAATGCAGTGTTTTTCTCAACCTTAGCAACTTTGAAATATGTGAGCTCCCCAGAATTCCCCAGCCAGGATGCTTTAGGATGTATGGACTTCAACTCCCAGATTTCCCCAACCACCTTGCTTTCGGATGGGTGGACTTCAACTCCCAGAATTCCCCAGCCAGCATGCTTTAGGGTGTTAGAAGAGAAGAGAAAACCCTATTTTTAATTGTTTCCCTGTTCTTTTACATCTTCGGTGCCCTGTAATTGAGGAGGCAGAGTGTTAATACTGGAATTATACTGGAATTATAAATACTGTTCTGTTTATTGGCTACTTTTTTAGACTGCCATCCTCTCCATGAATTATACAAATCTTTGGAAGGTTAAATATTTCAACTGCCTTCTTCTTGAAATCCAGTCATCTGCATCCTAATGCAACGAAGCAGGTTGGAATCCCTTCTCTTTTTGTTTCAGGCACAGATGGTGGACGGAGCTGGCCTGGAAAAAGAAGCCATTTTTTCTCCGAGCTCTTTCTCGCCTCCATTTAGGGGGAGCTCAGGCACAAAATGGGGGACCCAAGAGAACTCTGTCCTCACCTGGATTGCATAGGTGAGGTCACCAAGGACGATATGCTTTTCAAGTCCAAGGTAAGAGGCTGTTTCTCTGCAGCAGCATTTCTCCTTGCTGGCATATACAGATAATCCTGAACCAAAATGGAGCCCAACGTTTCTGTTGTTGAGCGAGACGTTTGTTAAGCGAGTTTCATTCTATTTTACAACTTCTCTTGTTGTGGTTGTTAAGTGAGTACTTCAGTTGATAAAGTTGGTCACACGGTCGTGACGTGAATCTGGCTTCCTCCTTGACTTGGCTTGCCAGAAGGTTGCAAAAGGAGAATCGCATGACCCTGGGACACTTAAGACTGTCATAAATACGAGTCCGTGGCCAAGCGCCCGAATTTTCACCATGTGACCATAGGGATGCTGTAACGGTCATAAGTGTGAAGAAATCGGTCCTTTTTTCTTTTTTTAATGTTTATTGAAAGTTTCCAAAAAAATATTTTAAAAAAAGAGAAACGTTCTCACATTTTTGCAACATTTTCATAACAGTGTACATTTCTATTAGTGTCAAAGTCATTTGCTACAAGTAAATCTATAACGTTTCCTAAATCCTTACTTTTTTATGTTATTGTTACAATTAGAATACAATATTGAATTATATTACTTTACATATATACATACTATATAGACATTTATCCTTATTTCCATTTTCCCTTGTTTGTTTAATCAGTTTCACTAGACATCTTTACTTCCTTTTTATACAACAATTTGTACCATATATTCCAAATTGTAAAAAAACTCCCCCCTTCCTTATTTTTTAGTAACATGGTTAGTCTAACCAAGAAATCGGTCCTTTTTTCAATGGCGTCGTAACTACGAACAGTCACTAAATGAATGTTTGCACATTAAGGTCTCATTCTGCACATTCTGGTTTCAGTTTAACCAAAAAAGAGAACACAAAACTGAAAATACGAAAGCTTTGTATACTAAGCAATCAAACAATCATCGTCTCCTTTTAATGACACCATAATCCTTTGCGGGGTGAAGTCTGGGCAGCTGAATGGAGCAGAGTGTTTACTGGCCGGATGCCTTTCCTGTCACCGGTGCGGAGTTTTATTCAGCAGATAAATTCACACCGTGCCCAGAGAGAAAGAACTGCCTTTCCCCAGGCCTTCGCACCACTACTAAGCAATCAAATAATATCAAAACAATACAGTCTATCTAAATAAAACATATAGCCTATAAATGCATCATAACATCACCACTTCATTTATTGTTGGGAGCACAAATGAGCATGTCAAAATGAGTCAATGTTTTTCTCCCCCCCCCCCCCCCTCTTCCATGTGAATCTAGGGAACATGCCAGTCTTGCGGTGTGGGAGGACCAAATCTGTGGGCCTGCCTTCAGGTGAGACACCCCTCCCCACACTTTGAAAACCAAACTTTTACGGAAGGGGGAATGTTGTGTTCCTCCCACTGTCAAATCTGGGGAGATAACTGGACCACTGATGGTCCTTCGAGGGCACAGAGACCTGATTTTTTCCTGCCCGTGTTACAAATGCAGCCGCCTTCCACTTCCAGTTCAGCGTGCTTCAGCTTAAATCTGTCTCTCTACTTCTCCAGGTTGGTTGCCATTACGTCGGTTGTGGGGAGTCCTTTGCGGATCACAGCACTTTGCACGCCCAGGTGAGGGACTTCCCACCGACTTCATTTGACTTAAGTGGAGCTGAGTTGATTTCCTGGGGTTGAGACTTTGGAAAGAGTGCAGAGAAGAGCAACCAAGATGATGAGGGGACTGGAGGCTAAAACATACGAAGAAAGAACGGTTGCAGGAACTGGGCCTGGCTAGTCTAGTAAAGAGAAGGACCAGGGGTGGCATGATAGCAGTCTTCCAATATTTGAGGGCTGCCACAGAGAGAAGGAAGGGGTCGACCGATTCTTTAAAACATCAGAAGGCAGGGTGGAAACTAATCACGGAAAGAACAAATCTAGAACTAAGGAGAAATTTCGTGACAGTGAGAATATTTATCCAGAGGAACAGCTTGCCTCCAGACGGTCCCTTCCAACGCTGTTATTCTATAACTTGGTGAAGTCTGTGAATCACAAACCCTAATTGCTATTTTGCTGCTGTTGCTTCATTTTTATTTTTATTTTCTTTTATCCTCTTCCCCCTCAACCCGCACCCAGGCCAAAAAGCACAATTTGACGGTGAACCTGACCACGTTTCGGGTGTGGTGCTATGCGTGCGAGAAGGAGGTGTTCTTGGACCAAAACCTGGCTTCCCATCCTACCAACCTGCCTTCCAAATTTATGGAACAGGTAGCGAGTGTTATTTTGTGTGGACCGCCCCCCCCCCCTTCTCGGTTCGAGAACGCGAAAGAGTTGCTGGGCAACAGCAAAAATTGTATTTGCACGATATCGGAAAAATGAGGGCACACGTAGAGATGAAAGTATAATTAGAAAAAATATTAGACTGTGCGGAGTCGGATAGATTGACATGAATAATAAGAGATAAGGAAGAAACAGAATATTTTTTAACATGGGATTTGTTTTATGAACGGTTAGATAAAAGAAGTAGACATTAGAAGATGAAAGCACATTGATATGTATAAGTGAAGAATGCAAGTGTGATGACCCAAAGGGGCGTGGCACTAAGGCAACCCAGTCACATAAGTAAGAAGAGTCCCTTTATTATCTTCAACTTTGCCCCCCATGTCCAGGTTACCTTCAGCTGGGGAAAAAAAACTCTCCCAGGAACAGCCTTTAACTGGAGGAAATTCAGTCCGAAAGCAAAGTACATACAAACTGTAAATAAAAATCCACACAAACCACGCTGCAGCAATTAACTGGATAGGGCAGGAGAAGGAATTGCAGCCTTGAAAGGCCAGCAAAACTCACACAGTTGGGAAGACACCAGGAACACAGATAAGCCACGACGATACCAGATAATTCATGATTTGCTCCCAACAACTTTGCTGTGCACAGCTTCCCTTTTTAAACACTGTGCTCCCAGCTGCAGCTAATGAAGGGAATCAGGGCCCTTTCCTCCCCTGTAAGCCATGCAACCCACATTGCTCGATTCTCCGTTCCTCCCTCGCCCTAGGATTAAGAGGGGGTGGGCTTGGGTCTTCCTTCAAATTCCCTCTTCCTTGCTCTACCTCTCCCCTGCTCTGCCCAGCCAGACTGTGCCCTTCCCCAGTTTCTTCCACAGCCAACGGAGCCACACTCCCGCTCCCTATCATCTGTTTGGCCTCCCCTTCCGAATCAGATTCCAATGGGCATGACAGGAAGAATTGGATAATACATAAGTAAACATTACTAATATTATTCCAGTTATTATTATTACCGGTATCAGAGGTGGTATGCAGCAGGTTCTGACCAGTTCTGGAGAACCGGTAGCAAAAATTTTGAGTAGTTCGGAGAACCAGCAAATCCCACCTCTGACTGGAGCTTTTATAGTATCCTTCCCCTGCCACGCCCACCAAGCCACGCCCACAGAACCGGTAGTAAAATAATTTGAATCTCACCACTGACCGGTATTATTATATCGTATAAGTAAGTTGATCCAGACAATACACTGTTTATTAAGCACTTCAAAGAATATATACATATTCCAACCAAACCCCCCAACCAATGAGAACACAGCCAAGCCCCCACCCAATCAAGTCACACCCCCATTAGCAGTTAAAAGGAAGAAGCAGCTGCAAGCTCACATCACTCTGACAAGCACAGAGCCGAAGACACAAGCCTGAAGTTGAAGAATGAGACTTCATCGAAACGTCCCCTAGATATATATGTTTTCTTAAGTTTTCGCGGGTACTTACATGTATGGCATTCATCTTTGTTCGGGTATTTTCCCACGTCATTGTAGTTGTTCTTTTAAAGTTGTGGCAACGTTTCAGCAGAATCTCATCTGCTGAGCTCATTTTGGCTCGTGCGGGTTGGCTTAAAGGTGGCATCCTGAGCACCATTGCTCTCAGAGAGCAAGTGTGTTGCCAGGACCCAGATGATGGCTTTCCAAGGAGAATGCTGTGCCCCCCAAAAAAAAATTTTTGCTTTTCCCATTCCCGCTCCAGGATGCTCTCCCACCTGCCCACCTACTCAAAGCTGTTCCAATTGCCGTCGCTGACGAAGGAGAATCGGAATCGGAAGATGACGACCTCAAACCAAGAGGTGAGAAGTTTGGGGTTCCTTTTGCCATGTGTGTGTGTGTGTTTGTGTGTGTGTGTGGCTGGGGGGGAAGAAGCAAAGAGTTACAAAAAGCAACAAAGGGGTGTCAAGAGCTTCACCCATTGGCATTCCTGCCCCCTTTAGGCCTTACGGGAATGAAAAATCTCGGGAATTCGTGTTACATGAACGCTGCTCTCCAGGCTCTCTCGAACTGGTAAGTCGGAGAACTGTCATTGCCAGGTGGTCCTCGAGTTACGAAAATGGAGCCCACTGTTAAGTGAGTTGGCCCCATTTTTACAACTTTTCTTGCCGCCGTTCTTAAGCAAATCGTTGCATTTGTTAAGTCAGTACTGGGGTTGTTATGTGAATCTTGCTGACCTGTTGTCTTTGCTGGTCAGAAGGTTGCAAAATGGGATCCTGAGATTATAATTATAATTAGAATTCTTTTTATTGGCCAGGCGTGGTTGGACACACAAGGAAATTGTCTTGGTGTAAATACTCTCAGTGTCCATAAAAGAAAAGATACATTCGTCAAGAATCATGAATCATCAGGTACAACATTTAATGATAATCATACAGTACAAATAAGCAATCAAATCATACTAGGAAACAGTCAATATAAATCATAAGGATACAAGCGACAACGTTACAGTCCTACAGTCACATGTGGAGGGGATGGGCGATAAGGAGTGATGAGAAGATTAACAGTAATAGTAGTGCAGTCTTTGTAAATAGTTGGACTGTGTTGAGGGAATTATTTGTTTAAGCAGAGCAATGGCACGCAGGAAAAAAATGTCCTTGTGTCTAGTAGTTCTGGTGTGCAGTGCTGTATAGCATCGTTTTGAGGGTAGAAGTTGAAAGAGTTTATGTCCAGGATGTGAGGGGATCTGTAAATATTTTCACAGCCCTCTTTTTGTCTCGTGCAGGATACAGGTCCTCGATGGAAGGCAGGTGGATAGTAATTGTTTTTTTCTGCAGTCCTAATTCTCCTCTGAAGTCTGTGTCTGTCCTGTTGGATTGCAGAACCAAACCAGACAGTTACAGAGGTGCAGATGACAGACTCCATCATTCCTCTGTAGAACTGGATCAGCAGCTCCTTTGGGGCAGTTTGAGCTTCCTGAGTTGGCGCAGGAAGAACATTCTTTGTTGTGCTTTTTTAGGCGTCCATTTTAGGTCTTTTGATTTAGATCCCTGGGACACTGCAGCCACCGTAAATATGAGTCAGTTGCCAAGCGTCTGGATTTTGATCACCTGACCATGTGGGGGGGGAGATGATGCTGCAGCGGTCGTAAGTGTGAAAAACAGTCATAATGGGTCCCCTTTTGCGACCTTTTGACGAGCAAAGTCCACAGAAGAAGCCAGATTCACTTAACCACCATGGCAAGAAAGGTCGTAAAGCGGGGCAAAGCTCATTCTTAACAACTGTCTCGCTTAGCAACAGAAGTGTTGGGCTCAGTTGCAGTCGTAGGTTTGAGGACTGCCCGTACGTTTGAATGGAGAACACTCTTCTTTGTTTCCGTTTTTGCTCTTGTGAATCTGCATGAAACCGCCGGAAACCTTCTCACCCACCTTCTTGCCCCCGTTTTTTTAGCCCCCCACTTACACAGTTCTTCCTGGAATGCGGGGGGCTGGTGAGAACCGACAAGAAGCCAGCGCTCTGCAAAAGTTACCAGAAGCTGATTTCTGAAGTCTGGCACAAAAAACGGTGAGTTGGTTGAGGAGAGCCCAATGCCAATTCAAAAGATAGATACTCCTTTGGTCCTTTTAGCCGCCAGAAAAAGGGAGTGGGGGAAAACAAGGCATTCCTTACATGCCTAGATAATCGCCCTGGCAGCCCAAAGTTGTCGGACTGCAAGGATATTATTGGAGAGCATGATTGAAGACTCTTGGCTATGGATGTGTCCCATTGGAGAATATACATCCAGGGAATGGGTGGATGACCAAGATCAAGGGGGAAATGTATGTATGATGTAATTTAGGATCGGCTGCACCAAGCTAATGCCAGCATGGCTGTTTCTAATAAATCAATTTTCTTTTCTCTGAGATGCGGCTAGAGACTTTTGATTTGAATGGGGGTGGATTTCTTGAAGCCCTGACACCCAGTTTGTAAGAGGTTAAAGTAAATTCTTAGCATTGGTGGCGGGTGGATGCATGGATAGGAAAAAAAAAACCCCACACAATCCTCTCACTCATCCCTGAACTTGGTTTTCTTGTAGACCTTTCTTTACCGAACTAGTTAACATCATCAGTGCTAGGAGGAAGTGAGGTGTGCTCCTGTTTATATATAGAAGCTTGTTTTCTTGCAGACCTTTCAGTACTGAACTATATAAGGCGATGACGTTACCTAGTCGGGTCATGAAACGTCTGCAATCAAACAACTAAGCTCCAAGCAACTGTATGCGAACAAGGAGCAAGTCACACCCGCTAGCACTGATGATGAAACCTGGTTGGGTAATAAAATGTCTGCAAGAAAACAAGCAAGTTCAGGGAGCACCAAGGACCCCACAATCCTTCTCCTCCTCTCCCCAAACTCCACTCCACCGAAGTTGCCTAGTTGGGTAATGCAACCCTTTGCAAGCAAACAACGAAGCTCAGAGATACTGTATGAAAAAACAGGGAGCAGACGCCACACTCACTCGCTCTGATGACGTTCCCTAGTTGGGTCATTTGGCGTCTGCAAGAAAGCAACCCAACTCAGTCACTGTATATATAAACAGGGAGCAAGTCACACTCACAAGCCCTGATAATGTTACCTAGTTAGGTCCTAGTTAGGTCTCACAAGCAAACAGCCAATCTCTGAGCTACTGTACATAAACAGCAAACCCCACACTCACTAGCCCTGATGATGTTCCCTTGTTGGGTCTCGAAAGGTCTGCGAGAAAACCACCCAGCTCAGAGGGCACCAAGGACCCCACAACAAACTGCTGGCTGTTTAGATGGCCTCTAATTGTGTGTTATCTCCGTTTGTCCTCCCTTCCGCCTAGCCCCAGCTATGTGGTCCCCAGCAGCCTCTCCCACAGCATCAAGCTGATCAACCCTATGTTCCGGGGCTACGCACAACAGGTGAGCAGCTTGCTAAGGTGGGAATTACCTGGGACCTCCCTCCTGCAGTGGTTACAAGTCTTCCTTGCTGTGGAAATAGCACTTCTCTATTATTGGGTACGGAGTCTTGCCTCAGTCACATCTGGGTCTGTCTTCTTTTGAATAAACCCATTTTTTCCCCTAACAAACCTCTTTTTTCCCCCTTCCCAGGACACACAAGAATTCCTCCGCTGCCTGATGGACCAACTTCATGAAGAGCTGAAGGAGCCGATGGTGGCTGAACTGCGCGACTCGGATGCCAGCGACACTGACGAGAAGAGGGAGGGGGACCGCAGCCCCTCGGAGGACGAGTTCCTCTCCTGCGACTCGAGCAGCGACCGCGGGGAAGGGGACGGGCAGAGCAAAGCGGGCTCAGCCGAAGCGGAGCTGCTGATCCAGGAGGAGGCAGGCCGCAGCATCTCCGAGAAGGAGCGGATGAAGGAGCGGAAATTCTCCTGCCACCAACGGCGGAGCAACTCAGAGCAAGTCGACGAAGATGCTGACATCGACACCTCGGTGATGGCAGTGGAGGGCGGGGCTTCTCCAGAAGGGCTCCTCCCACCCCCACCTCGACCTGCCAGCCCTGCAAGGACCTCAGGTAGGATCTATGTGAGGAGTCCTCCCTCCCTCCCTCCCTCCCTCCCTTGCTTCCCAAGGTCCTTTCCAGCTCTATTCTCTTTCCTTCCTTCCTTCCTTCCTTCCTTCCTTCCTTCCTTCCTTCCTTCCTTCCTTCCTTCCTTCCTTCCTTCCTTCCTTCCTTCCTTCCTTCCTTCCATTTATCTTCTCTTTTCTCTTTTCCCATGTTTCTTCCTTCTTCCTCTCCCTCCTTCCTCCATTCCTATCCCTTTCTTCTCCCTTCCTCTCTCCCATCGTCCCTCCCTCCATTATTATGTATCTTCCTTCTCCTTTTTTCCTTTCCCATCTTCCCTGCCTCCCCTCCTTCTCTTTTTATCTTCTCCTTTTTCTCCTTCTCCTCTCTGCATTTTTTAAGCCACCCAGAGTCTCCTTATGGGGAGGGGGGGGGAAGAGAGGAGACATAAAAATTTGATAAATTAAATGCATCAAATCTTATCCATTCCCAGAACCAGATAACGATGCTTACCCACGTTGTTCCTCGCGGCCCTGCAGCCCCGTCCATCACGATGTGTACGCCAAACTCTCGAATCCTCCCCATTCCAGCCCGGTGAGGCTGGGGCCCTCGTACGTGCTAAAGAAAGGTAGGAGGAGAGCGTGTCTACGCGATGGGATTATTTGAGTCCTCACCTGATTGGCCCCTTTGCTGCTGGGGTTGTGAAGTGAATTTGGCTTCCCCATTGGCTGGGAATCCATGTTAGATGGGGGTGATAGGCGTCGTTGCAGGATGTCAGCTTGTTCCAAGCGAAGCTGCCTTTTGCAATTGACTGATGGCGATTTTGTCAGTGTTAGGAACGTGGTGGCGCAGTAGTTAGAATGCAGGATTGCAGGCTAGCTCTGCCCACTGCTGGGAGTTCGATCCTGACTGGCTCAGCTTTCCATCCTTCCAAGGTGGGTAAAATGAGGATTGTTGGGGGCAAGATGCTGACTCTAAACCACTTAGAGAGGAGGGCTGGAAAGCATCCTGAAGGCTTAAATGCTGTTGCTATCGGTGTCCGGCTATTTTGCAATTGCACCCAAGGAGCCCTATCGCTGTGGGTCAATCTCTTTCCTTCTGCCGCAGTCGTTCTGTTCTTATTCGCCTCCTTCTCCAGCTCAGCTATTGACTGCTGGAAAAAAGAAGAAAGAGTTACGTTACCGTAGCGTCATCTCTGACATCTTTGACGGCTCCATTCTCAGCCTCGTCCAATGCCTCACCTGTGACCGAGTGAGTTTCTGTGGAACTTACTTTTCTTGCAAGATCCAATCGGGGTCGGTCACCAAAACCTGAGGTTTAGCCTTCTGAGCTTTCGGACTCATGCTGGAACGCATCATTGGGGAACTTCTATCTATCAGAATGGGATGTTTTGGGCTGTTCTGTGCATTGTATTTATGTGCTGCCTTCCTATTGGCTGATTGGTGTGTCGATGGCCAGCGATTGGCTGTTGTTTCCTTGTGCTGCCAAGTCCTCGGCTCCTAAGTACCTGATAGGCTGGTGTTAAATCAGCACTCCTGTTGACTGACAAGCTGCCCATTTCCCAGGCTTCAATCATTTCCCTGGCTATTTTTGTACCTGCTCGTCCAACAATCTTAGTAGCTGCGAAATTGAATGTATGTCCTTGTTCATTGGCTTTCATTTCCACTTAGTTGCTTACTTCTCTCTCCCTTTGGTGCCCTCCAGGTTTCCACCACTGTAGAGACTTTCCAAGATCTGTCGCTGCCGATTCCCGGGAAGGAAGATTTGGCTAAACTGCATTCAGCCATTTACCAAAATGTGCCCATCAAGGCAGGAGCATGCGGCGACAACTACGCTGCCTCGCAGGGCTGGATTGCCTTCATTATGGAGTACATTCGCAGGTCTGTGGATCTTGGGAGTGCCTTCAGATGTTGAGGCCAGCTGGGGAGTTCTGGGAGTTGAAGTCCACACCTCTTAAGGTTGCTAAGGTTAAGAAACAGTGCTCTATTGTTTCTTGATTTCTTGTGTTTTCACACTGACTTTGATAGCTCAGAACAGGCCACATTGGTTGAGAAGGAGGAGCCTGGTTTTTTTCCTAATGTTAACAATGAGAGAGCCAAATTCACAGTCACATTTCTGGCAAAGCATCAAGAGTGAATGTTGGGTCTAAAATGTGCTGCGTGGATGCAGGCAAATTTGAACCTGGGGTCTCCCCGATCCATTCAATGTTCGCATTAAGACCTGCTCTACGGGGTTTGTAGAGAGCTGTATTGTGGGGTCCTTGGTGGTCCTCCAAGCTTGGTAGTTTTCTTACAGACATTTCACTGCCAAACTAGGTAACATCATCAGTGCTAGAACGGAGGGTGTTAGCTCCACAGAGAGTGGAGAGTAACTGCACGGAGGGTAACTGCAATGGGGATAACTACAATGGAGACAGAACACGAGGAGAGAGACAAATATACCCTCTCATGGTCTCCTTTATATAGACAGCTTCTTAAAGCGGCAGTAACCCTGCTGACTCATCCTCATTGCATTAGCATTTACAGCAGCTGGTCATCTATTAAACCTCCAATACCTTAACATTGCCTTCTCCAGGTTTGTGGTGTCCTGTATCCCCAGTTGGTTTTGGGGGCCCGTCGTTACTCTGGAAGACTGCCTGGCTGCCTTTTTCGCCGCAGACGAGTTGAAAGGTGTGTGTGTGTGCAGGGAGGAAGGCTGCTTACGACCCTCTCGTGCGGCTTCCACACCCAGGCCCTTGAAAGAAAGGGGGAGTGGGGTTACAGGTTGCCCTCGACCTACCAGCCCTCACACTTATAACCGACACTGCATTCCCAGGGTCATGGGATCAAAATCCGGGCACTTGCCACCGGCAAGGGTTCCTTGGAAGCTCACCTGATCGATCATTTGCCCTCTTCCCAGCCAGCTTCCCACAAGCAAAATCCACAGGGGAAGTATTCACTTCACAAGTGCTTCGATGCGCTTAACCCATGCCTCAAAAATGATGTAATCCGATGTGACTCGCTGAATAACTGCCCTGCTTAGCGGTGGAAATGCTGGTCCCAGTTGAGATTGTAACAAGTAGTTCAAGGACTATTTGTAGACCTGTGGGTTTGTGTTTCATTTTCCAGTTCGATCACCTGGTGGTCCCCCATCGAAGCACAAACAGTCAGCCTTGCATAGTTTGTTTTTTTGGTTGAGAGAAAGAGAGCAAGAAATTAAAAATGTGAGTCATTGTCTGTTTTACATCTGCCTTTATCTTACTTTCTCTTCTAGGCGACAACATGTACAGCTGTGAAAGGTGTAAAAAGTAAGTCCCTTTTCCCACCCTCTGTTGTGGGGAGAAGTCCTCCCTTCCCATAAAAAAAAGCCACTCCCCCAAAAAAGGGATATTTTCCCTGGTGGCTCCCACTTTGGCAAATTTTGAGGAACGATGCTCAGCATCCCAGTGGGAGAATAAAATTGGAAGCAGCCCAGAAGCGACTGCGTTAGCGGATCCAGGAAAGTTGGCTGGGGAATTTAAAGTCTGGAGATCTTAAACATCACCACCGTTTGAGAAACCCTGGACCAATCCTTCCTCCTCCTTTCTTTCTTTCTTTCTTTCTTTCTTTCTTTCTTTCTTTCTTTCTTTCTTCTCTCTCTCTCTCTCTCTCTCTCTCTCTCTCTCTCTCTCTCTCTCTCTCTCTCTCTCTCTCTCTCTCTCTGTCTCTCTGTCTCTCTGTCTCTCTCTCTGTCTCTCTGTTTTGTTCCTTCTCCAGGTTGCGGAACGGAGTCAAGTATTGTAAAGTGCTTCAACTGCCTGAGGTGAGCAGTTTTCCCTTTGCTTGGTTTTGCCCAACACCTTTTGGCTAAATTTCTTCCTCGGTTAATCATGTTATCTGCTATTTGCAGAGTGAGGAATATATGTTCCAGAGCCCTCACTCTGGAAGGGCAGCGCACTAAGGGAAGACATGGGCAGGGTGACATATACACATTGGGGAGGTATATTGTGGAAGACAGTTTTCTAAACAAAAAAGGGAAAGAAAAGGGATTCCCTACCATTCGCTCATAACTCAAGACACTTCTTGGGTGAGAAGCGAAACAACTTCAAGGAAAAACAGAGAAAGGCCCTGTAGCCTCTTGAGAAAGCTCCTTTTTAGGGGGAAAAGGGAAAGGAAAAAGGAAAGGAAGTAAATGGATGACGAAGGGAAGGGAAGAGAAAGGGGAAAGGAAAAAGATGAGAAAAGGGAGGGAGGGAGGGAAGGAAGGGAAGGGAAAAGGAACGGAGAGAGGAAGGGAAGAAAAAGAAGGAAGGAAGGAGATGAGGTGAGATGAGATGAGAAAAAGGGAGGAGGAGAATGGTGACTTCCTGATGGGTTATGACCCCTGCAGGCCTTTTTCAAACTCTTCTTCCCTGCCTGCCTCCAGGTCCTCTGCATCCATCTGAAGCGTTTCCGGCACGAAGTCATGTATTCCTTCAAGATCAACAGCCACGTTTCCTTCCCCCTGGAAGGCTTGGACCTCCGGCCCTTCCTGGCCAAGGAGAGCGTCTCCAAAGTCACCAACTACGACCTCCTCTCGGTGATTTGCCACCACGGCACGGCCGGCAGTAAGTCCCCTTTCCTTCGTCTCCCTCGGTTCCTCCAAGTGGATGTCGGACACAGGGCTCTGGGCCTTGGGCCCCGCTTCAGTTCTCGGCCTCTCGGTCCTAGGTGGACATTACATTGCCTACTGCCAGAACATGATCAATGGCCAGTGGTACGAATTTGATGACCAGTACGTGACGGAAGTGCACGAAACGGTCGTGCAGAACGCCGAGGCTTACGTCTTGTTTTACAGGTAAGGGTGACCTTGTTCAGGTAGTCCTCAACTTACGACCACCTTTCAGCCCACCATTGCACCATCTCCAGGTGATTGGCCCAAAGACCTAGTTGGTTTTCATGCCTAAAGTGGGACTAGAACTCACCGTCTCCTAGTGTTTGGCCCAAAGTTACCCAGCTGGCTTTTACACCTAAGGTGGGGACTATCCTTGTGATTGGCTCAAGGTCACCCAGCTAGTTTTCATGCCTAGGGCAGGGCTAAAACTCACCATCTCCTGGTGTTTGGCCCAAAGTCACCTAGTTGGTTTTCACACATAAGGTGGGACTAGAACTCACCATCTCCTGGTGATTAACCCAAATGCACTCAGCTGACTTTCATGCCTAAGGTAGGACTAGAAGTCATTGTCTCCTAATGATTGGCCCAAAGTTACCAAGCTGGCTTTCACACCTAACGTGGGACTAGAACTCCCAGTCTCCTGGGGACTGACCTGAGTTCACTAGGCCGACTTTTATGCCTAGGATGGGACTATAACTCACCATCTCTCTTAGTGATTGGTTCAAGGTCACCCAGCTAGCTTTCATGCCAAAGGAAGAGCTAGAACTCACGGTCTCCCACTTTCTAGCCCTGGTGCCTTTTTCTACAAAACCGAAATTCTTCATCTCCTCCTCCTCTTGTCTCTTTTGGGACGTCCCACAGAAAAAGCAGCGAGGAGGCTGTCCGGGAGCGCCAGAAAGTCGTCTCGTTGGCCACCTTGAAGGAGCCCGGCCTGCTCCAGTTCTACATCTCCCGCGAATGGCTGAACAAATTCAACACCTTCACGGAGCCCGGGCCCATCAGCAACCGCACCTTCCTGTGCTCCCATGGAGGTGAGGGAGTTTCTTTACGCCCCCAACTGAGCCCCCAATTTATGCCGTTGGGGGAGTTGTGCCCCCTTTTGCAGGCTCCTTGCCCCAGTTGTTAACTGGATCACTGCAGTTGCTAAAGTTAGCGAAGGGAATGACTTGGCTTGTTAGAAGGTCACCAAAGGGGACGCAGCGGCCGTCATAAATATGAGCCAAGGGTCTGGATTTTGATCACGTGACCCTGGGGATGCGGCAACGGTTGTAAGTGCGAAAAACAGTCCTAGCTCCCTTTTTTTCCAGTGCCTTTGCAACCATATCAGACGGTCACTATAAGAATACTCGAGAACTGCCTGTAAGCAAGGAACAACAGCACGCTCACAGGTGGGGCAAAAAGTAGATTTAGGGAGTTATATGTCACCCCACCTTGATTCTACAATTGGTCCTTAACTTATGACCACAATTGAAAACAGGAAATTCATCATTAAGTGGCCTGGTCGTTCTGCGAGGCCTCACGTAACTCCACCTGGTTTTACATTTCCTTGCTGCCTTTTCCAACTCACTTTGCTTGTCCAGAGCTGATAAGGTCTCCAGTAGTGATCACCTGATCCCCTGCAACCGTCGTAAATGAGAGCTGTTCTGACCCAAACCTTTTTCCAATAAAAGAAACACGAACCAAAGGGGAACAGAAACCTTTGGATGATTCTTACGAATCCCTGGTTAAAAGGCTGCTGCAAACTAATTAACTTTGATAAGCACGAGCCTCGCCAAAACTCTGCGAGGCTGCCAAGAATAACAGAGAAGGTTACCTAGAAATATTATAAAACGCAAGTCTTCAAATACCAACTAAGATACTGCGAGTTTCAAAACGTCTTTGCTTCCTGCAAAGAACATCCAGTTCACAGCTGGCTTTTATCTTCTTGAAGGAGGAGCCATTACCTTGCAGCCTTACTCCTGATTCGCTGATGCTGCCGCAGTTGCTCTTTCCTACGAGCAATCCTGCACACATGCGCACTTGACACAGGCTCCTCAGGAACCTCCTCATCGCTACTGCCAGCCCCCACGATCTCTGAAGGCAGCAGTCCACTCCCTGATGGTCCTGGCCCCTCATCTGAGTCCTTGCTCTCCTCAGCCGTCTGCACCTGCTGCCGGCTAACCACAACAGTTGCCCACGGATCACCACAATGGTCATAAGCACGAGAACTGGTCGAAAGTCATATTTTTTTCAGTTCCATGATGACTTCCAACAGTGCAGTCCTTAACTCTCTGTTTTCTCTTTCTCAATAGGAATTCCACCGAATAAATACCATTATATTGACGATCTGGTGGTGATTCTGCCCCAGAATGTTTGGGAATACCTGTATAACAGGTGAGGAGTTTCCTCTTCCAGCGGTTCAGCCACCGTTAGGAGTTTCTGTTCTTTCCTCTTCGTCTCTTCTCTTCTTCACCCCCAGGAAAAGCATTTGCAGGAGGAGACTAAATGTTTGGGGAAACCCGGGGCTTGTCCCCGCTTCCTTCTGTATTCTCTGCACTATCTTGAATTAAGAACTGTGTCATCGTTGTGCTGCTGTTTCATCGGGCATGTTCGATACGGTTTTGCCTCACCCAGGTTGTACAAGTTTCAATAGTTAATCCTCGACTTGCGACTTAACAAGCGCGCCCGATGCATTCCTGTTGATAGGCAGTGACAGTGCTTTAGTGACTTTGCCCCCATTTTTACAGCTTTCCTTGCCACCGTTGTTGAGTGAATCACCGCTGTTGTGAGTAAAAGGGAACAGGGGAAAGCTTGATTCATTTAAGAACTGGGTTTAGCTGCAGTGATTCACTTAAAAGGCAATAAAGGTTGTAAAATGGGCCCAAACTCACTTCACACACGTCTCGCTTAAACATTAATTTTGGGCTTGTAAGTCGAGGGCCACTTCTGTTCATTTCACATTTCAAATGGCCTCTGAATGAAAATGTCATGCCCCTGTTGGAGAGGAGGAACAGCTGACATGGAGTGGAAGTGTGGCTCTGGAGGTTGTGGAGGAGGCTGGGGAAGGACACAGGCTGCTGGGCAGTCAGAGGAAGACCCAGGCCCATCCCCTCTTCACCCTAGAGCACGCAGAGAGGAGAAGATAAGGGAGAGATGTGGTCTACTGGGGAGGAGAGGGTCTTGATCCTCTTGATGGGCTGCAGCTGTGACAACTGGATAAGAGGACGGACATGCGTATGGGCGAGTGCTGGAAACAAAGCATGGAAATATCTCTAGTCTGTCGTTCCTGTCTTGAGTTTGGCGCCCTTCGCAGTTTGTGTTCCGATAACTGTGGACGTCTTCAAGCCCTTACCTTGCCTGGTTCCTTTAATTGCTTCAGTGTGGTTTGTGTTGTTTTTATAACGTATTGGCATTTTTAGTTTAAATGGCATTTCCTCCTCCTCGTAACTGCTTGCGGGGGAGTTTTTTTGTCTCCAGTCAAGGATATTTGGAGCTTGGAAGCAAAGTGAAGGAATAAAAGGGGCTTCACTTGTTTTTGTGACAGGGTTTATTTTGTATCCCACCCTGGGTCATCACAGAATGTTTATAAGTTGGTGGCTTCCCGCGTAACTCTCTACACCTCCTGGTCTCCTGAGTGACCAGGCCCAGGAAAACCTACCTTGTCAGTCTGGAGTTGAGTACCCCTGCAAGCGTTCGATCCCAGGGTGCAAAGCGTTCATTTAATTTACCACCCAGTTTCTTTCCCTGCTCAGGTTTGGGGGTGGCCCGGCTGTGAATCACCTCTACGTCTGTTCGGTGTGCCAGGTGGAGATCGAAGCCCTGGCTAAGCGGAGGAAAATGGAGATTGACACGTTCATCAAGGTAACATGTCCCTCCATCCCCCAGAGCTGGCCTGGTATAGTAGGGAGCCCCAGCAGTGGGTTCAAGGGGAGGAGCTGGCTGGGTTTGCAAAGGGCCCCCTCCCAATTTTGAAAAAAAAAAGAAAGAAAGAAAGAATTCAGAAGCTGGAAAGAGGAATCCAGAATATGCAGATAACAGCCTTGGGGTTACCCCAAAGAGAATACACTTAGGACCGCAATTGATCTCCAAATCTCTGTTCTTAAGGGAGACATTTGTTAAGTAAGATTTGTCCCATTTTACTTCCTACTTTGCAAGACAAAGAGAGATTGTAGGGTTTGTTCAAAAGAGTCACAATGGTGGCCAGGAGCCGAAATCTATCCATTGCTTACGTGAGTAGCCCTGAAAAGCAGATTTAAGAGTTCAACAGCTTCATTGCGGCAGCCTTCTTCACTTTGGGGGTGAGATTTTTTTAGGGGGCCTTTTATAAATCCTTAGTTAGGCCACACCTGCATCCAGTTTTGGTCTCCACATGACAAAAAAAAGATGTTGAGATTTTGGACAAAGTGCAAAGAAGAGCGACAAAGATGATCAAAGGCCTGGCAGACTTGACTTGACTTTTTATTGTCATTGCACCTCATACAACGAAATCAAACGCCATCTTCAGTGCACATCATGACCATGACCCTGAAAATAAACACACACACCCATCACACTCCACACATTGAATTGAAAAACCCCAAAACTGCACCAACACTGCACTATACAGCAGAGTTCAAGAGAGCTGCTGCTCTGGGACAGAAGCTGTTCCTCAGCCTATTTGTCCTTGTTTTTAGAATTCTGTACCGTCTGCCAGATGGTAATAGTTCAAAAAAAGGGTGCCTAGGATGAGATGGATCTTTGAGAATGTTTTGAACTTTCTTAAGGCAGCGGGAGCTATAAAGCTCTTCCAAAGAGGGGAGAAGGCAACCCATAATCCTCTGGGCAATGACATTAACCCTCTGGAGTGCTTTCCTATCTGCCCCTGTGCAATTGGCAAACCTTACAGAGGTGCAATAAGTTAAGATACTCTCTCCGGTGCAGCAGTAGAAGGTCACCATCAGTTTTTCATTCATTTGTTGTTTCCCGAGAAGTCTCAGGAAGCATAATCTCTGCTGGGCCCTTTTGACCAGGGTGGGGGGTGGGGGACACATGATAGCCGTCTTCCTGTATTTGAGGGGCTACCACAAAGAAGATTGGGATCAACTCATTTTCATGACCCCCCGCCCAGCCTGACCTCTCTCCCTTTTGTCCTCTCAGCTAAACAAAGCTTTCCAGGCGGAGGAGTGCCCCAGCGTCATTTTCTGCATCAGCATGCAGTGGTTCCGTGAGTGGGAGGCCTTCGTCAAAGGGAAGGATAATGGTGAGAGTGGGGGAGACCCTGGCTTGGGGGGGGGGAGGCAATGAGGACCCCACAAAGACGTGAATCAGGAACTGACATTTTCCAGGACGCTGGTTTTACCTAAAGGGTAGCCTTTAATTATTGGGAGGGATTGCAAAATGGCGGCACTTCCATTTCCTCAGCTCACTTGGTTATTTCCATTCCATCCCATATTCTGTTTTGATCTCATTCCTGTTTGGTTTTATTGTTTTGTTTTATTGCTTTACTTTATTTCGTTGTATTTGTATCCTGGACTGGTGCGGTGGCCTAGAGGTGGAGCTCTCGCCCTCCCAATCAGGAGGCTGTGAGTTCAATTCTAGGTTAGAGGCAGATATTTCTCTCTCTGGGCAAGATGAGAATCTATCTGCTGAATAAAACTCCACACTGGAGACAGGAAAAGCATCCGGCCAATAAACACTCAGCTCCATTCAATTCCCTAGCTTCATTTAGTTATTTCTTGTCTTTTTTTTTTTGGAGTTTTAAAACGATTTATTTGCAATGGATTAAAAAGATATAAACCTGCGAGTATGCAGAAATAAAAAATAGTAAACATACTAATAGGACAGTAAACATATTTCTTTCTATTACATTTGATAATAGGTTTGATAGTTCATAATAACTAATAATTGGCAAGAGTTCCTTGTCTCTTATAGATAACATATTAATAAATAAGTAACACAAGTTACTCTATTATTGCTATTGGATTATAACTATTATTTAATCATTAGAACCTTCATAATGTTTACGTATTAGAGGAGAAACTTGAAACCGTTATTTTATATATTCAGTATATACAACTATATATGTTTCCTGGGTTCATTTATTCTGTACATTCTTTTTCTTGTCTTTGCTCCATTCAATTTCCTAGTCTGTTTTAATCTCATTCCTGTTTCGTTTTATTGTTTTATTTTATTACTTCTTTATTTTGTTTTGTTTTATTTTATTTCATTGGACTTGTATCCTGGACTTGTGCAGTGACCTAGAGGCGGAGCTCTCACCTCTCAAATCAGGAAGCTGTCAGTTCAACCTTAGGTAGAGGCAGATATTTCGCTCTCTGGGCACACAGAATATATCTGCTGCGAACTCTGCCATTGGCGACAGGGAGGGCATCCGGCCAGTAAACACTCAGCTCCATTCAGTTGCCCCGACTCCACCCCAATACAAGGGATTACGGGGTCATTAAAAGACCAGTAATAATAATAATAATTGTATTTGTACCCTGCCTTTGGCCAAACCACATCCAGAGCAGGAGGCCGCTTTCAACGCTGCACACTCGCCGACCCGCAACTCATAACCCCTGTTTTTATTTTCCACAGAGCCCCCTGGCCCGATTGACAACACCAAAATTGCCGTGGCCAAAGGAAGCGGCCACATGCAAGTCAAACAGGGTAAGTAAGGAAGGGGAACATTGGCTTGTCCACCAGCCCACCGGTCTCCCATCGGGCCGGTCCAAGAGCAGAGAAAACCCAACCTGCCTTTGATCAGTGCTTGAGGTCTTGAGTTTGGATGCTCCCTTGATCGGGCTCTCGCGTCTGTTCCCAGGAGCCGATTATGGGCAGATCTCGGAGGAGACCTGGATTTACTTGAGCACGCTCTATGGCGGAGGCCCTGAGATTGCCATCCGGCAAAACGTGGCCCAGGTGCAGGAGGTGGAAAGCCTCCATGGAGAGCAGAAGATCGAAGCCGAGACCAGGGCCGTTTAAAACGAGGGACACATTCAGGTAAATCTGTCTGGAGCAGGGGTCGCCCAACCTTTTGGACCTCCGGGACCACCAAACTCATCATTTAAAATCCTGTGGACCAGAAACCCTGGGAAAATCCCCCCAAAAGGTCTGCAGGAAAATTCCCCGGCCTGTAGTAATGGTTGTGGTGGTAGTATCAATTGTTCTTGACTTTTCCTTTCCTTTCCTTTCCTTTCCTTTCCTTTCCTTTCCTTTCCTTTCCTTTCCTTTCCTTTCCTTCCCTTCCCTTCCCTTCCCTTCCCTTCCCTTCCCTTCCCTTCCCTTCCCTTCCCTTCCCTTCCCTTCCCTTCCCTTCCTTCCCTTCCTTCTCTCCTTCCCTTCCCTTCCCTTCCCTTCCCTTCCTTCCTTCCTTCCTTCCTTCCTTCCTTCCTTCCTTCCTTCCTTCCTTCCTTCCTTCCTTCCTTCCTTCCTTCCTTCCTTCCTTCCTTCCTTCCTTCCTTCCTTCCTTTCTTTCCTTAGGTCAGCTCCCCTGTCAAACTCCTCCTGCATTTTGGAAGTCAACACACATCCAGCCGCTGCTCTCACCACTACCACCTGCTGGCCTGTCCCCAGCAAGCCCCTTGGGCACTCGTCTTAATTTGAGGCTCGGTCACTTTTCCCTCCCTCTTTGACCGGGGGGCACAGCCTCCCACCTGCCTACCTTTGTCCCAAAATCGTCCCGTTCCAGGCCAGGATGTGCCCCTGCTTCGGTTTTTCATTTCCTGCTTTCTCATCCCATCACCTGCAGAAGCCGGGAAAGGATTCTTTTGGACAAGTTTTGGGCTGGAAGGAGCCGGTGTCATAACCATTCTCCTTCGTCACCTTGCTGGTCTTTTTGTGGCTTGAGCTGTTCTTGGGGTACCAAGGAGAGGCGCCCCATTGTCTTGGTTCTCCTTTTGGTTCCTCTCCTGAATTTTTACCTGGATGACAGGGGAGGGGGCACATGCAGGAGACATTTTGAAGCCACCTGGAAAGAACCTTCATCACTGGAAAGGAATACATGGGCAATAGAGTTTGGCTTTTTCTTCCTTTGGTGGCACATCAAATATATATATATTTTTTCCTCCCTTCCCTTGTATGGATCAAAAGGGTTGGGTGGAACACCCCCCTCCCCCAAATTCCCTACTATTTATCTATTTATTTGCAAGGCATGGATTGTCCTTGGTTCTTCTCGTCTCTCTCCCCTCCCAAGTATTGCCTGGCACAAACTGCTAACACTGGTACCCCTAAAACGAAGCACAGACACGCTTGAAATTTTCATCCAGGGGTTCCTTGCACACCCAAATGGCTGCAGCCAGAAACCCCATCCACCCAAAATGAGGGAATAATCCCTGCAAAAATTTCCTCCTTGTGACTTTTCTCATACACCCGGACGATGCTTAGGGCAAGACGGAGCTTAAGGGAGTTCTTCCTTAGGCCAATGGCCATCCCACTTCGGACGTGAATGAAGAGCTGGCCTCTTGGGACGTCTCCGCTTCTCGCTTCTTCGACAGAGCCCGGTTGCTAAGCCGAGAGAAGAGATTCTTAAGGGATTTGTCACTCAATACCTTTCTCCCCAAACTCACACCTCCCCACAACCTCACTTTTTGGAATGGCATTGCCCTCAACAAGCCAGTTTATTATTATTATTATTAATAATTATTATTTTTCTGGAGAAAGGAGTGGCAGCCATGGAGGTGGAACAGATGCAAAATATAATGTGAACTTGGGAGAATTGGCTTTGAAGACGAAACGTCAATGGCAAAGGCTGGGTTGAGGACCCACCCAGAGAGAGATCCTGGCCAGGTGTCTTTGCTTTCCCCTCTACCTGCTGGAGGCCACCTGTTTCCTTCCCTCCCACATTCCTTCCAGGGTGGCCTTGTTTTTCATCGTCCAGCCTGGATCTATTTTGTGGAGACTCGGACCTCGGACGATTCATCCTGGTACCCAAAATGGATTTGATTTTTATTTTATTTTTTTCCTGCCAAGCACATCGACCAATAAAACTCACTCGCATTCAAAAAGACTGTTGAATTGGCTTTGCTTCGATCTGAGCTGGGTGGGCTACTATTATCCCCTGAGCTGTAGCCAAGGGTCAGCCCTATAAAAGAAAAGAAAAAAAAATGAAAGGGAAGGGGTGTAATTTAACTCCTCGGGCCCAGCCTGGATTTCCTTAGGCTGAGAAGGCCTGGGAGCATGGGAACTAACCGAGGACTGCATATTTAAAATCCTAGGGCAAGTGTGCGCGCCCAAATAATAATGTATAAGTAGTCCTCAACTTAGTGACCATTCAAATAATAATAATATTTAAGTAGTCCTCAATTTAGTGACCGTTCAAAGTTAACGGCACTGAAAAAAGGGACTTAACCTTTTTTTTGCATTTTATGGCTCTTGTAGCATCCCAGAGTGACTGGATCAGCTGTTCTGAGCTCTGCTTGGCATCACAAGAATTTTCCTTCTGGGGTTAATCATTCATGGCTGGCTGGGGTGATTTTTCTTTCTTTTTTTAAACCAATCCTTCCCTGCAGCCCTGACAAAATTAGCCCCCCACCCACCCATTTTTGGTAGGAAGCCCACCCAATTGCAACAGGAGAAAGACGAAAAGTGATCTCTTCTGCTTGGGGATCTTTGACTCCAGCCAGAATATCAAGCAGGTCCTGGTGCGGCTGGGAGAGCTAGCAAAGGATCCACTTGCTCTTGAGAGCGTTGGTTGATTAACCACAGATTCCCTTTTCTGTCCTTCCGTCCCCAGTCTGGGAATTCTTCAAGCTCTTATTACATATCCTAAAACCAAATGAACTTGCAGCTTTGTCTGCTCCATAAACCGGAGGAGGCGGTTTTAAAAAATGTCAGAATGAGAAAAGGGAGAAGGAGGGAGGGATAGTGAAAATGAGAAGGGAGTAGAGTGGGAGGGAGGGAGGAAAGGAAAGAAGGGAGAATGAGAAGAGAAAAGGGAGAGGGAGGGATAATTGAAAGTGAAAGTGGCGGGAAAGCAAGGAAAGGAAATAAGAAAAGGGAGAAGGAGAGAGGGATAATGAAAGAAGAGTGGGAGGGAGGGAAGAAGGAAAGGAAAGGGAGAAGAGGGAGGGAGGGTAAATGAAGGAAGGAGAGTGGGAGGAAGGGAGGGAGGAAAAGAAAAGGAGAAAGGAAGGAAAGAAAGAATGCAACCATGACAGACTGCCTGATTCACTTAACTGCTAATGATTTGCCTTGTCAAAAGAAGGTAAAATTAGACATGATTCACTTCCCTCTCACTTTTCTTAGCATCGGAAATTCTGGTCGTAAATATTCCGTTGCAAATACATATGTGCGAAGTTTGTAATTGTTTCCTTCCTAATTTCCTACCCTTCTTTTCTAAAATAAATCCACACTGAGTGTGCACAAACTGTAGCTCAAACCTTCGCTCGCTTTCAAATAGAAGCACTTTATTTGATTGAATTCTGTCTCCAGAAATAAAATGAGTCAAAAACACTAGAACTCGGATTTTCTTTACACCTTTTTTTTTTCCCCAGCTAGGAAAATCATACATACATACAAGACATTTAAGTCGCCACCAAAAAACCGACATAAAAAGAATCCAGTGCCTTACAGAAGTAAACAATTTTTTTAAAAAAATGAAAAAAACACAAAAAAAGTGCTTTGACGTTTTATGTTAAAATATAATTTGGCGGGTTTTTTTTTTTTTTAATTTAAATCTTTTTGACACTTCAAGCATGAGAAGGAAGGATGCGAAGTACGCAGAACCTTTGAAAAATACTCAGCGTTAAAACACATTTTCAGTAAATATTTGTTTTTAATCTCTCGTCTATTTACAGATGGTAAGAAAGGGCATTAGCAAGAGTAGAGAATGAGTTGAGAGGCCTGGATAATCTTATCTTTTTAGTCTGATCCTAACCAAGGAGGAAAAAACTTTTTTAAAGAAACTGGTTGCGTTTCTTATCGACTTCAGATTCATACCTCTAAGGCCCTTCATCAAAATTCCATGCACGCTTTTTAAGCATAGATGAAACTTTTCAATATATAGGGATCAAGGGACAATATTCTGAATCAGGAAGATTTTGAAAACATTTCTCTTAAATTTATTATGCAATATTCTCAGCTACTCTTTGGCACAAATGCAGGGAGAAAATAAGATACTCTGCTTCAGTATTTCATAACACAAAAGCTTCTTTATTCCTTCCTTCGTAAGGAGTCCGAGATAATAACTAAGCAAACAAAATAAAGTCGGATCTAACCCAAGTTTCCTGGGACTCGATATTTATAATGATTTCCCCTCTACCCTTCATTACCCCTGATTACCCTTATTACCCATGATTACCATTTTTAATAATTATTATTCGTATGAACTCAATCACATGAATCGTGGCTAATGCATAGAGTTTTCACCTCACAGCATTTTACATAGACGTCGCATATAATTATTATACAGGGTTTATTCTGATGAAGATGAATGCCATCCTTCAGGTCGCTGTGGCTTCGATGCAAACGCATGTGTTGCGTAGTTGCGACAAATATGTACGAAAGTTTCTGGGGTGAAATTTAAAAAAAAAAATCAAAATAAGCCTTCCAAATCAAAGCACATATTGGGATTCAAAACTACAGTTTTTGGCACCATGATTTCCTAAGTATTTTTCCCCCAGCTATTTTTTTTTGTGGGGGGGGGAGGGAGAAGGTGGCTAAGGGTTGAGAAGCAAAATCCCCTGCAACCAAAAAATACAAAAAAAAAAAAAAAATGGATTAAAATTTAAGGGAAGGTAATAATTCTCTTTATTTCTCTACTATTGCATGAAAAATAAGCATTTTAAAGGAAACAAGTCTTAGGCATTTACTCCTATTCCAGGGTTGAAAAAAAAAATGATAATTTTCCCTTCCTCTATGTTAGGGGTCTTCAAACCTGACAGCTGTAAGACTTGTTGGACTTCAACTCCCAGAATTCTTCCTGCAATCATGTTAGCTCAGAAATTCTGGGAGTTGAAGTCCACAAGTCTTAAACTTGCCAAGTTTGAAGACCCTTACTCTATGTTTTAAACAACTTCTTTTTTTCCCCCAAATTAAACCCATGTCATCTCAAAGTTTGCAGAAATGCTTAGCTGGACATTTGATAACCAACCTGGCAGTGATCTCCCTAATTTCATGATGGCATAGCTCATGTTATTTATTTATTTATTTTCAGTCTTAGCACCTGGATAAAAAAGGAGATTGAACCCCTGCATCAATTGCAACCTTGGTTTGTGAAAAACAAAGTACAGTTGGGTTTATCTATCTATCCATCTATCTGCATGGATGTTCCAGATCTGATAAACATGAAGCCTACAAGAAGCATTTTTTAAATTTTATTTTTTGGGAAAATAGCCCTAACCTTTTTCTAAGGACGCCAGATTTGGGAAAGGAGAAAAAAAAAAAACCAGGAATTTTTAATTAAAGCAGGATGTTTATTTTGGAGAAGCCCAGGTGCCAAAGATCTCTTGCCTTCCTGGGCTACAGAGAAAGAAGAATTTCAGGTTATTTTCATGATGTTACTTTTATTTTATTTTGCTTTGGGCTTCCTCAAACTTTCTCTGCAGGGTAGGAAACCTGGAAGGCTAGTCTGCCTTCTCCTCCAGGGAAATTGGGGTGTGGGTTTAGCCTGGTCCACTAGGATAACAATTTTGGGGGAATAAATGCTTAATTTCCATGCTTGTACCCAGGCAGGTACGCAAATACACTGCAGGTTGAGAGCTGCTTCGACTGTGCCTTTTCCCTCCCCAATCTCTGATCCCCACAGGTAGACTGTCCCCAATAGTGGAGGCTCAATTTAGTTCCCTGGGCTTGTGGTCACCCAATCCTCAGCAAATCCAATCTGATCATTCCTAGCTCGCTGAGGTTTGTAGCAGTCAAAGTTTCACTTTCCTCCCACCGGAATATTGTAATGGCAAGGAGGATGCAGAAAGAGTTATAATGGTGCAGTTATATCCACCAAGGGACATTGATCGTCCGCTCATATTAAACTGCCTGGAGGGTGTTTCCAATGTTCACTTCAGCTTCCAACTCTTCACTTCCTTGCTTACAACCTTATCCATCCCCAAAAACGTCAGGAAAATTCAAGTTTTCTCGGCTATGCTTTAATGTAGGCAGGGAATCCTGCAAAATTCCTTGAAAATCAGTTCCAGCACATCGGTTTCACCTCTTTGGATGGAGAAATGAGATTTCACCGTCCTCCTAGGACAGATTGGAAGTCGGTCTTTCCAATCGGGCTGCAGGCACAGCTAACTTGAAGCTGCAGTCTGGGGCTACCCCAGCCCCCTTTCCAAAGTGCAGCGCCTCCTGAGAAGAGGCGAGTTCGAAACTGGCAGTCTCTCGACCTCGGCACAGTAATAACCTTCGCCAGTCTGCTACAAGCTCCAGGGTTTTGTTTTGTTTTTGAGAAGGATTTTAAATCTTCCAGGGCGCTGATCAAGCCGCAACTTTGCTGTGATGGCATAGCCCCCAAAACAGAGTTAAAAACTGGGGTGGAACTTGAGAGCAGGTGAGAGCCGAGAAGGGCAGGAATCACAGTGAAATTTGGCTGGCATGGATGATGGAACCCGAGGGCTGGAAGGGACCCTGAAGGTCCTCCAGTCCAGCCCCCTGGTCCAGTGTAGGAGCCCACAACAGGATGGGGTCAGGAAAAGCTGAAATAAATAAATGTGGGGATGGCCATGTGAGAAAAGGGGGCGGGGGAGGTAGATTTAGAGAGGCGCCATGCAAAATAATTTAATAAATTAAAAGAACAAGAAGGAGATGTAAAAAGGGGCTTAAAAATAACCCAGAGAGGACAGAAGAGTGAACAAACAGGCTGAAAGGAGAAAGAAATCAAGATTGGCATGAAAGATATTGGGTGACTGAAGGAATATTCATGAAATAAAAGCCATGCAAGTGAGCAAACAGATCCCTGGGAATGTCAGCTAGGCCAGTGGCATCCTGCAATTGGCAAACCAGCTTAGCCAGCCCAGCAGAGCTTCCCAGTTGGCAAGGCAAGGCAGAAAGGTTCAAGGTCTTGGGGCAGCCAGGTTTTCTTGGGCCATGGCTCCCAAAACTCATCAGCCCACATTGGGATGGCTTGAGAATTCTGGGAGTTGAAGTGCATCTGCTCTTAAAGCCACCGAGGTGGAGAAAACCTGCAGATGAGATTCATTCCTTAGTTGACCCCGGGGGAGGAGGGAAAATATCCCTAATTCTTAGTAAGAGGATGAATGGGATCTGTTATCCATAGGCACTTCCTAAAATGGAAATCTGAATTCCTTCCTGCAGGAGAACTGCAGATCAAGTCATGGGTTGTTGTTGTGGGGTTTTTTTTAGCGGAGGCGAGACTTGGAACTGAAATCCTGGTGAACACCACGGATACCCAAAGATCCCTTGGATTCGGCCATCTCAGCAGCTTCAAACCAGGACCTCTGAACCTCTTTCTGCAAGTTTTCAGGTTCTATGAAACTGCTTGAACCCAGGACCAAAACAGGGTGTTTCTGAACATCCTTGGTCTAGGCAAGGGCACCCCTTGGACTCACCATGAATTGCCAAACTCTGCAGCTTCATCCCGCTAAGACTGGATTTCAATAAGCCTTGGTCGAGACCATGGCTATGGAGACACTTTGCACTAAACCAGGGTTGGGAGACTTCTCCGCTAACCCTGGACCAAGCCAGACCATTAGTTCTTAGCATGATGCAAATCTGACTTGAAGAGCAAGGCGTGGCTTGGCAGTAATGCCCATCAAATTAGGAGTGATTTGGGGTGATCTCAAGGCCACCAAGGAGCAACCCTTGGTCAAAAGAGGTATCTTCTATCACTCTACATGAATCTCTGCTCTAGAAGCCTGTTCTCCTTCCAATGAACCTCCTCTGGGTGTGATGGATAGATGGAGTGAGTGAAAGGAGAAATAGGGTCCCTCCACCACACTGTGGTGCCAGTCACACCAAACACAACCACTCACCCAACTAAAAGGGAACGTCCTTTGCAATCTTCCCTGGAGAAAGCCGGACCAGGAGCACCTTGCCCAACCTCTTCAGGAAGGTCTTCTCCACCCTAGGGTCTTCAAGAAGGGTTGGCCAGCCTAACCAATGTGGGATGGAAGTCATCTTCTCAACATGGCTAAGAGGTCCTATGGACTCCCGATAGGAAACGTTTCCTATCTCCTGCTCTAAGCACCATGGGAAATCTTTTCCATTCCTCCATTTCCTCCTCACGCAACCAGGGTGCAAAGCAAGTTAAGTGAAGACCAATAGATCTGCTAGATCAAAACAAACATTATTTGAGCCTTAAGGCCCATGAATCAACTGTGGATCGAACTTACAATGTCAGACTTCATGACAAATCCTAAATTCTACCTAGTGGTGAGACCCTCCATCCAATGCCTTGGCTTCGAAGACTCCAGCTAGGGAAGGTTTCCCTGTTTCTCATCTTCTGTGTGGAAAAAATGAAGACCTGTTTGCAAAATCCTTTGAGGGACAAGGAGAAAAGGGGCAAGGAAGGGCAATGCTTGATCAAGGCCTGATTCCATCCCATCCCTAGAGGAAGGAGAGAGGTGATCCCCACAGTTTGGATCTGGTAAGCAGTGGTGGAAACCCAGCCAAGGTGGATTCATTGGTGCCACAGCTCAAAGGCAGGTGAACGTGAGAGGCAATGAAGGATGAGCTTGAAGGACAGTTTCAGGCAGGTGCTTTCATTCTCCTTCCTCGAGGCCTGAATTCTCCCTTTCATCCCAAGCTCACCAAATGGCCAGAAGTGGTTTCAAAAAACGGGACACTGTTTCAAAATAATCATAAAATCCGATCGTCCGTTTCTTTCTCCTTGGGTGCCCAGCTTGTCCAGAGGCTCTTGTGACAGCAAGTGACATTTCTGTTTCTTTTTTTTTTCTTTAGGAATCTATAAAATAAAATAAAATGCAAATGATAAGAGTAGCAGGGAAAGAAGAAATGGACAGGCATTCCTTGACTTACAAGAGATTATTTAGTGTCCATTCAAAGTTGTAGCAACACTGGAAAAGGGGGAGTTTTTGACCATTTTTCACGCTTACGACTGTGACAGAATGGCCACGTGATCAAAATTCAGACCCTTGGCAACTGGCTCATCTTTACGACGGTCGCAGTGTCCCAAGGGAGGGGGGCTCACATGATCCTCTTTTTGCATCCTGATAAGCAAAGCCAACAGAGAAGGCAGGTTCACTTAACAACCGTGTGACTGATTTAACCGCTGCGGGGATTCACTTAACAATGGTGGCAAGGAATGTCCTAAAATGGGGCAAAACTCACTCAACAACAGCTCAGCAACGGACGTTTTTGGACTTGACTGTAGTCATGAATTGAGGACGACACACATAAGCCATGTTACCTTTGGTGTTCTTCTCCAAAAAGACCTCGACGTAAGAAGTGGGGACGTAGCCTTCCTCATCCTCGTTCCTCCGGATGCGAGTCCACCCGTCTCCTTTGTCTTCCTCTATGACATACAAGGTTTCTCCTTCCGTCACAGAAATAGTTCCTTCATTCTGTCCTGGAAGGGAGAGGTTGAGGTGGGTTAGTACAGGTAATCCAAAAGAAAAAGAAAAAAACACTCTACACCAGGGCTAATCCTGCCTGTTAATAGAGCAGAAAATTACAGGCCATAGTACTTAAGGCTTACATACCACTTCACAGTGCCCTCTCTAAGTGGTTTACAGACTCAACCTGGGTCCTCGTTTTCCCAAAAGCCTGAGAACATTCTCCCAATCCGTTTCTATATAGAGGGAGCAAACGCCATCCCCTTCTAGCACTGATGACGTTCCCTAGTTTGGTTCATGAAATGTCTGCAAGGAAACCACCCAGCTTAGAGAGCCCATAGTTCAACATTGGAACTACAAATATTCATTATTATTATTATTATTATTATTATTGTTGTTGTTGTTGTTGTTATCAGAGACCCCTTGGTCCTTGGCCCTCCCACAGCTGCAACCAAGAGGAAGACATCCGGATGCTGAAGGTAGAAACCCCCATCTCCGCCCCTGTCTATTTTTGCAAAGCCAGCTCAGGGCGTGGCAGAATCTTTCACCAGAAGCTTCTGGGTCCATTTTGGAGAACTCCACCCCGCCATACACCTTTACCTTCAAAGGTGTACAGAGCCTTGCAGGTACCAATGGTGGGTAGGGGCTCCTCATCATCAAATTCATCGTCGAATTCGGTCGTCGGCGTTTTCATCTCACTCTCCTGGCTGAGTTCCTCTGTGTAACCGCCATCGGGACTGCTCAAGACAGGAAAAGGAAAAGAGAAGGCAACCACTATAGCAAACTTTCAGGTCGGCTGGAGAGAAGAAAGGGAGGAGACGCTGCCCCCCCCCCCTTGCCCTGCCCTTCCACCTGGGTCTCCGCCGCCGGGAAATTCTGCCCTCAGGGGCCTTGAAAAATAGGTGGCTTCCCTATTGGGAGAAGCCTTGAGTCAGAATAACAGAGTTGGCAGGGACCTTGGAGGTCCTCTAGTCCAACCCCTGCTCAAGCAAGACACTTAATGCCATTTTAGACAAATGGCCACCCAGTCTCTTCTTGAAAACCTCCAGCGATGACACACCCACAATTTCTTGTAGGCAAGTCCTTCTGTGGATTCATTGTTCTCGCTGTCAAGAAATGTCTCCTTAGTTCTAGGCTGATCTTCCATCCATTGCTTCTTGTCCTGCCCTCTGGTGCTTTGGAGAATAGGTCAGCTTCCTCTTCTCTGTGACAGCCCCCCCAAATATTAGAAAACTGCGCTGTCTTGGTACTCTACATGGCCTTCTTTTCCTTGTTTCCTTTTGGGAAGGGGTCTTCGTGGTATCCAAAACAGAACATCCAGATTTAGTCACGGTTTTGTTCGGTATAGCATCAACCTTGCAACCTCTCAAGTTTTCTCTTTCTTCTATGCACTCAAAATGGACAGGAATTAGTGTGTGAGTGTGTGTGTATAAAGTTTATATGTGTGTTATATGTGTATGGATAGATATATACTTTCTTTTCAGAGCAGGCAACAGAATTTTTAATGTGTGCCGGGGTGCTCGCAGTAAAAAAATGATAATAAAGGCCATCATCTCAATCTATTCTTAATCTCTTAAACCTTTGCAACATAACCTGGTCCCTTTTGATCTCGCCACCTATGTAGGGTGAGAGCCTGCATGGGATCCCCCAGAGATCTTGGAGGAAATTAAACCAGAGATTGGATCCAGATTCAAATCAGCTCTCAGGCATGGGAACTCTCTAGGAACCTCTGGGCCAGTCACTCTCCGCTCAGCCTACCTCTCAGGGTTGTTGTTCCTGTAGAGGTAGAACTGGAGGAGAGAAAGGTGCATCGGAAATCATGGGTCAAAGGGAGGTGAGGGCTGCACCGGCATTGAGGTTGCAAGATTGGCATCTGAGAGCGTCCTGGCACCAGACCTTTGCCCAACAAGGATTCTCCAGCACAGTACAGGTACTGTACCTCTCTCGGTCCTGGACACAGTTTGTGACGGTCAAGGTGTTGCTCTGGGGCTCGTACGCTCCACTCTGGCGGCGCATCACCTCTGTTCGGACAGGTAACCGACCTTCCACCTCCGCTAACCAGCCCTGAAGCAGAGAAAGACGGAAAACGAGGGACTTGAATGGTCTGTGGGGATGGCCTTGGGAGACCGGAGGAAGAATTGCAGACCAGATAAAAGTAGCTCAGCCCAGAGATGGGAAAGAGGAGGTGAGAAGCAACTTGGAAGTTTTCCAGAGTGTAAGAAGAAAGGAAAGGAGAGATGCTTTCAGTCTTGAAAGATTCTGTGAATGTGATCTGACAATACAGAGAGAGTTGGGTTTCTTTTCTGAAAGTCATCTCTCAACTCAGGACTTTTCAACTTCAGCAATTTTAAGAGGTAAGGACTTTCTGTTCCCAGAATTCTGCAGTGACTCATTTTCAAGCCTACTGGATGGGGGATTCTGGGAATCGAAGTCTACCCGTCTTAAAAGTTGCTGAGCAGAGAAACACTTAGCTAATGCTTTGTTAACTCCCTACCTCAAATTTTTGTACTTCCAGCCTCAGCTTCTCCAAGTTTTGACCGAGTTCAGCTAACTTAATGTCCACGCTGGCTGCATCCCCCATTTGAGGGTTCTTGATGTAGACATCTTTCATTTTCGTTAAGGCCTCTCTACAAAGGAAGAGGGAAGAACCATAATCAACCAGGAGCTTAAAACCATCCTCAGCATCTTTTCAGATCTTGGAGTAGGTGAGCAGCAACTGTATTAGTCCATTTAGAGCCTGTATATCCCCATGACCAGAAACCGTTCTTTTATTTCTGACAATTATCTTATGAACTGCAGAAAGGTTTCTCCACCAATAATGGGAAGATGCTGGACGATCAAAATTTTTACCAGTTTTTGAAACCGGTGTTTGCATTTAATCTGCAAAAATGGGAGCTGGGAAAAGCATTCAGCATTTGTACTTTGGGTACAGAATAACTGAGCTGGAAGGGACTTTGGAGGTCTTCTAGTCCAACCCACTGCTCAAACAGGAGACCCTAGACCACTTCAGATGAGTGGCAATCCAGTCTCTTCTTTAGCAGTATCCACGAGTATTCACAAGTGGAGAAACTCTGCTTAGAACATAGGATCAGAAGGGACCTTGGAGGTCTTCTAGTCCAACCTCTTAATCAAGCAGAAGTCCCTATCTTATTCCAAATAAAGGGCTGTCCAATCTCATCTTGAAAACCTCCAAAAATAGAGCACTTACAACTTCTGGAGGCCAGTTGTTCCACTGATTAATTGTTTTCACTGTTTCAAAGTTTTCACACCAAAAACTTCCTCCTTAATTCCAGGTTGCTTCTCTCCTTGATAGGTTTCGATCCATTGCTTCTTTTCCTGCCTTCAGGTGCTTTGGAAAACAGGTTGATCCCTTCTTTGGGACAGCCCCTCAACTATTGGAAGATGCTATCAAGTCTTTCTTTTCACTAGACCAGACATACCCAATTCTTGCAACCGGTCTTCGTATGTTTTAGCCCAGGGGTCTCCAACCTTGGCTCCTGGAAGCCTGGCGGACTTCAACTCTGTGGAATTCTGGGAGTTGAAGTCCGCCAGGCTTCCAGGAGCCAAGGTTGGAGACCCCTGTTTTAGCCTCTAGTCCCCTCATCCTCTCTGTGGGTCTTCTCTGCCCTCTTTCTATAACCTCAACATCTTCTTTTTTTTTGTTTTTTTGCTATCGTTTGATCTACCTCTGATCCAGCTCTTTCTGAATATCCTTGTTGATTTCATCCACTTTCTGCTGCAGTTTCTTTCTCCGTTGCTCCGGGGGAAGATTGCTATAATCTTCTGGTCCTCCACCCTGAGGGTTGCAGGAAGATGGAAAAAAAAAAAAAAAAGGAGGAAAAGTGAAAATTCTCGATCATGATGAATTTCCATTAGACGTGAGAATTTTATTTGCCTGTACGGCAATATTCTGACCCAATTAGCTATCAAAAGGTGCTATCTTGGCTAACTTAAACGCAGGGAGTTCCCGTGCTCTCTTGTAAGATACAAACATCTCTCTAAAAAAAAATTAATAAATAAGGGCCGGTGGAGAACCTGGAAGCATCTTTCATTGAATAGCTAATTTTACTAAAAGGCTTAAAGGCTTTTGTAAACCACAGCTCCCTTCGTCGGATGCACAGAATGACTAGGTTAATCCAAGGTTTAAATTAGGTGGAGGTTGGGTGAGAAACGGGAAAGAAAAATTGGTTTGTAATTGACGAAGGGAGCTGACTCTTTTTTGCAACCTTCTGATGACCAGAGTCAATGGGGAAGCCAGATTCATTTAACACAGGGGTCCCCAAACTTGGCCAGTTTAAGACTTGTGGATTTCCACTCCCAGAACTGAAGTCCACAAGTCTTAAAGTGGCCATGTTTGGGGACCCCCTGATTTAACAACGGTGTCACTAACTTAACAGCCGCAGTGACCCACTTAACAAGGGTGGCAAGAAAGATCATAAGATGGGGCAAAACTCCCTCAGCATCTGTCTCGCTTAGCGATGGAAACATTGGGGCTCCATTGTGATTGTAAATTGAGCACCAAACCTAACCCACCAACGTGTTCACTGTGAAGCTATTGGAGTTAGCCCTTCTCTTTTGAGCTGGAACGTACAAGGTGAGCCTCCAGTGAACAATCCCTTTGATGCCAGCCCCAGTTTTTGGAAGGAAATGGAGTTATTCTTTTAAAATGGTTTGGTTGAAATTTGCTGGGAAGGGATTAAAAAGCGTTAGTTTGAGCAACTTTTGCGCGAAAGGCTGAAAAACGTAGTTGGCTAGCAAACTACAACAAGTGGATACCCAAGATGGCAACCGCATCTGCTGGTCCCAGTTATTGTGATTAATGTTGAACTCAGTGAAGGACAGAGAAGGCTATGCAAAGATTTATATCAAGGATGATCAATGTATATATATATATATATTAAGAAAATTCTCTTAACCCAGACTTTCCATCCTGCAGTGAAGAATTTCTCCAACCTCTCCAAGGCTGCTATCATGTCCCACTGCATATACACTGTATAATGCTCAACTTAGTTACAATGGTGCTGAAAATATAACAAAGGCAATTTTACTCAATAAGACTCAAATTTTCAAATTTGAAGGGAAAAAAAAGTGTGATTAAAAAAAAAGGGTCATATTTTATCTGCTCATTTAACTTGCCGAAGACTTCTAGATATGGGTGGCTTAAAGATTTCTACAAAACTGTGCGATGAACGTGCTTGTGAGGAAATAAAATAGGAAGGTTGTAAAATTCAGAATGATTCACTTAATGACCACCTTGCTTAGCAATGGACGTTCTAGTTGTAAGTCGAGGACTATCTTTACCAGCCATGGACAATGCAGAAGTTTTGCACTGCCTTGCCAGCCAGCCCCAACAGCCTGATATTCCATTACACGGGTATCAAATATTGCGTTTTTTTCTGGACAGCTGGCCGCTTCAGCTTGGAGGAAAACCTTTTAGCAGTGAAAGTGATACCACATATTTTATTTTGGGGGGAAAAAATTAGCAGATGGATGTTTTCAGTACCTTGCCAATTTAGGATAATGACTGATTCCTTTGTAATTTGTAATTAGGATAGCAAACCTTTAACTAATACAATATTCTTGGAATTTTCAAAGAACCCTGTGCAACTTCAAAAACTTGCTATCCTAACTCTCCTTTAATTTGGGAGCACTGGTAAAACAATTTGGCCAGACTTTTCTCTGTTGCTTATTGAGTTCAACACTTTGTTTTCTTGATTCTCTGCACCGGTAGATGGAGGAAAGGGTATTTTAACCCAAATTAAATTATTTTAAATCTGTTTCAAGGCCATCTGTCAGTTCAGAATGACAAGCCTATTATTTACATTTTTACAGCCTGCATCGCGTGACTTTCCGAAAGCCATCTAATTAAACTGAAACACTACAAGTTAATTCTTAGTAGTTCATTAGCAGCATCAAAATGGGATCACCTCCATTAAATTCCAGACCTGCATATTCAAAGTTATCTGATAAAGGCCAAAAGAAAAGAAAAAATAAATAAACACTCACAAACACACGCGAAAACACACAGACAACAGGGGAAAAAAAATAGTCATTTTTCAAAAACATGGCTGTTTGGATAAGCTACACAAGTCACACACATATAAATTTGTGATTTTTAAAATATATGTATAGAAATACATGCTGGGATTGTGCTTACCAGCTTCAGGGAAAGCTTCGCATTAAAACGGAGAAGGACGGAGAAAGGGGAAAAAAGAGAGAGAGAGAAAGAAAAGAACGTATCAGAAAAAGAAGACTAAGCTTGAAATGGCGTCTAATAAAATGATGCGAATGAACCAGACACACACACAAAGTCTGCTCAGCTTGTACAAATGGACACTGCTTTCCACACAACTTTGCAAAGGTTCACAAGATCGTAAAGGGGCAAAAAAAAAAAATACTGCTTTGGTCTCCCCATTGCCCGAAGATACAAATTCAGGGTGTTTTTTTTTTTTTTTTTTAAAATCCTGCCTCTTCCATGCTAACTGACTTCTTCTGCAAAAAAATAAAAGGTGACTTAAGAACTGATGAATAATGCAAAGTCAACTCCTTTTTAGATCTCTTTACTTTTTTAAAAGTTTGCCAACTTTTTAAATGTAATCGTTATGATTGTGTTGGTTGCTTCCAAATATGATTTATAACCATTTTGATGTTTTTATGACTTTAATTATTGGGGTCTGGTTTGCTGGGCAAAGTGATCTGGATTGAGATGGGCAGCTATAGAAATTGAATAAATAAAATAAGAAAGAAGAGGGAAGGAAGAAAGGAATGGAGAAAGAGAGAGGGAGGGAAAGAAGAAGGGAGGCAGAGAGGAAGAAAGGAAGGAGACAAAGGGAAAGAAGGAAGGGAAGGAAGGGGAAAGGGAGAGGACGGAGGGAGGGAGAGGAAAAAAGGAATGAGAGAAGGAGGGAGGGTAAGAAAGGAAAGGGGAAAAGATACATAGAAAGAAAGAAGAGAAAGAAAGAAAGAAAGAAAGAAAGAAAGAAAGATAGATGGGGTGAAAGTGGCAGTGAGAACTGTTTAATTGCCTTTCTTTCTGTCCAGAAGCTTGAAAAAGAAGTATTTAGTTTCTAGGCAGGAAGGAAAGAAATTAAACTTCTCAATATCTCTTATTCCTTCCAATTTCCTTTACAATGCTATTCTGCACATTTCCAGTTTGAGCATTGGGGCGTTCAGAACTGGAGTTTGGTGCACAGTGGGGAAAAAAAAGAAAAGAAAATTTGAGGGAGAGACCTCAAAAGAATTTAAGTTCTTCTAACCCACCTCAAACTACAACAAAGCTGTCCTTTAAACAAACAAATAAACAAAAAAACTATTCTCCCAAATTGTAAACAAGCACATAAATAAGAATTTGTATTAATTCAGAGCCAAAATACCTCAATAGAATGTACAGATATAAACTAAAAGTTTAGTCTTAGATGAAACAAAAATAAATGGCTTGTTATTACATAAAACAATTAAAGTTCCACCTTAATGATGTGTTACTAAAGACTTTGCTTTAACAGCCACTGTTCAAAACAGTGCAATTTTAGGGTTTTTAATCTGCCAGTAAAAACTGTTTAACAGACTCAGAAATATGTCTTCCTGTCTCAGATTTTAAAACAGGTCAAATAATATCCTGCTGAAATGTCTAAAAATAAATGCTGGGAGTAAACCAAACTCTAAAAATAAACAAACCTTTTCTCTGCATATAATGAGCTAGCACATCAGTGTATTTTAATTTATCCAAGTTTATCAGAATGGTAAATAAATAATCATCATCATAATAATTTAATAAACAGACCAAGCTGGAAACCTATACATCTACCTGAGTCTCTTCTGAATGTTATCTTGTTGTTCGGGACGTAAAAACGGCTTTAACCCCCTTTTCCTTAAGGAACAATTCTTACATATTTCCACCCAGATAATTTCTCTATCTTTCTACACTCCACCAGAATTCCAATTTTATACGCAGCTTCTCCTCATATTTCACTTCCCGTGAATTGGTCAAGAAGATAAAAAGCGTTGAGAACTGGTTTCGTTAAGGGTGAGGTGCTGGACTAGGAACTGGGAATTGTAGTCTCCTCTTAAGATCTGGAGGAAGATCTACCTCCTAGGGGCGTGAGAACAAAACAGGAGGGTGCGTTAAGGGGCCACGTAAATTTAAATGACACAAGTCAGCCACGTAGGACCATGAGTTCTAGTCCTGTCTTAGGCACGGAAGCCGGCTGGATGACTTTGGGCCAATCACCAGGAGGTGATAAGTTCTAGATCCAGATTAGTCATGAAGGCCAACTGGGTGACTTTGGCTCAATCACCAGGAGACGGTGAGTTCGAATCCCGCCTTAGGCATGAAAGACGACTGAGTGACTTTGGTCCAGTTCCTCTCTCTCAGCCCAGCCTATCTCACAGGGTCGTTGTTGGAGAAGAAAGAGGAGGAAGGAGGAGGCTTAGATATGTTTGTTATCTTGAGCTGTTGATAAAATAATAATAAAGGTGGGACATAAATAATAAATTAAACTACCTCAGGCGTGGATCCATTCCCCTAGTGTTTCCAACCCCAAGTGGCAAGCTGCAACATACGCTTATCATACTTTTTCCCCTTGCACTTACCTGAAACCCACTCCCAGATGGTTGAACCCCTCTGCAAAATGCTGCAGCATTTTGCATTAAAAAAAATAATGAATAAATGCAATCAACGTCTTGCAGAAGATCAAAGGGCGAACCTCTCGGTCCTTCTCATCAACCCCGGCCTGCAAAATCCGGGAATCTCCTTTGCTGTCCCACCGCCTCCCTCAACACCACTATCCTTTTCCCCCTCATGGCTGTGAACGTCTACAAAGACACAAGGCTACTACACATCTCCAATGGCTACATGCAGGCTATAAAAACTATGAGGGATGGTTTGCCAGAGGTAAAACCACATCCTTCCGAGAAGCATGCGCTATGCGTCAAAGCTGGTTACTCTCTAGACGGGGGGGGGGGGGGGAATACAACGCCCAAGCTACGGATTTGCCATCCAACAAGACCACTGTTTTAACGGTCACGCCATAGATGCTACGGGCCAGACCACACATATATACAGCATATCTACAGCTTACAAAATGAGGCAGGGGCGAGGGGAAGAGAGAGACAGAGGGGGAAGGGGGGAAATGAGAACAAAAGGTATTGTTTGGCAAGATTTCATTCCCTCCCTCCCGATTTTTGGCATTATTATTATTATTATTATTATTATTATTATTATTATTATTATTATTATTTTGCATCTACGGTGGAGGCTTTTAAACTGTCAATATGACTGTCGAAAGGTTCTGAAAAACTTTCTTAAAACTTTGCACCAGGGATGATGAATAAAGAAAGTGGACCTCCAGATTCTTACGTGGTTGAAGGTAATATATATATATATATATAAAATTATAAAAAACGAAACAGTTTGCTGTTACAGCAATGGCTCATGTGTATTAAGCATGCAAAACTGAAATGTTGAGTTTTATTATTTTTATTTTATGGTGCTGAAAAGAAGTTGGAAGTTAATCTTTTTTCATAACAGAGTAACAGAGTTGGAAGGGACCACAGAGGACATCTAGTCCAACCTTCCCCTCAGGCAGGAAACCCTACACCTTTTCAAACAAATGGCTGTCCAATCTCTTCTTTAAAACCTCCAGGGTCACTTCCTTTCTTTTCCCACACTTCTCTTTCTCCCTTTTTCCCTTCCCTCTTTTCCCCATTATCTTTCATTTCATTTCATTTGTGCTTTATTTAAATTATGAGAATTTGAATGCAAATTATATTAAAAATGAAATGGTTTGATTAATGTAAAAAAAAAATTAAAATTTTTGTTCCAGGGATTGGATAGTGGTTCTTTTTTAGGGGAATTCTTTTAACTTCTTGGGTTTTTCATAGTCCTGCAAAATAAATAAATAAATGAAATGAAACTCGTTTCAGCCCTTATTAACTATATGCTGCCGTAATTCTTCGGTTACGAGAAAACCTGAGCACCGTATTGAGACTCAGTGGCATCTGGGATTTAACCAGATTCTGGTTTTCCACACCTTAACCTTGGTTTCTTTTGATGATGCTGTATTTTGGGATGGCTTAAATTGGCTTTAACCCAACCAGGTTAGCATGTTTGGGATTTAATGTCCTGGTTGAGGCACGCCGTGAATTTCACATCTGAATTATATGGCTTGTGCTGACCAGATTATTTAGCCTGGTGGGAAAACTAACGATTGCAAAATTGGCTACATATGTAGTTCCCAAATAAATGAGCTAATCCCCCAATTTGGAGATTTCACTGAGAAATTGCAGTGGGGGAAAAAGGGGGTATAAGATAATATCAAACCCCTTTAGATCCGCTCTTTAAGAAAGAAAAAAATCATGCCTTTGTCAACTTTGACCCCTTGAAGACATGTGGACTTCAACTCCCAGAATTCTCCTACTCTCTGGGGAATGCTGGGAGTTGAAGTCCACACGTCCTTCAAGCAGCCGAGGTTGAAGATCTCTGTTACCATAAGCAATTAAGTCAAAAATAAAATTCAGGGTTGTTGTTTTTCCCCCAACTGATGGCCGTTTGCGATGGATCCGGAGAAGAAGGGGCATGGGGGCCAGGCTCTAATTTCCCACAAGCCCCCTTTCTTGAACGTGAAGCAGGACAATCACCTTCCAGGGCTTATGTTGTCAGGATGCAGCGGAGGAAACCGATGGAGGGGAAAGCCGCAAGCAAAACAATGAACAGAGCATGGAGAAGCCGGTGGATCTCGGTGTTACCGGCACGTGGCAAACCATGACTCTCATTTACAGCGGGCAAGAGGGCGGATTCTAAATGGTTAGGCCAAGACTGAAGAGCCTCGCAAGGCACAAATATTTATTTATTTATTTCCTGCATCAGAACGGGGAGGCTCAGCGGTAAATCGAGCATCGGACGGGAGCATCTCCCCTCTTCAAAGATAATTTTTTTGGGGGGAAGCAAAGCAATTTTGCCAAACTTGGCGCGGAGTTCATGAGCCAGAGCTTGCTGCCCACTGCAGTGTAACTCCCTCGTCCAGCTTTCTGGAGGAGAACAAGCCAACCCAGGAGATGATTTAATTACAGGTCGTCTGTCAACGAAAAAGATACTCCTCTGGTCTTTTTAGCTGCCAGCAGAAAGGGAGTGGGGGAAAACAGTGCATTCCTTAAGTGCCTAGATAATCACCCAGGCAGCCCAAAGTTGTCGGAGTGCAAGGATATTACTGGAGAGCATGATTGATGACTCTTAGCTATGGATGTGTCCCATTGGAGAATACACATCCAGGGAATGAGGGGAAGACCAGGGTCAAGGGGGAAATGAAAGATGTATTTTAGCATCAGCTGCATCCAACTTAACGCCAACATGGCCACTTCTAATAAATCAATGTTCTTTTCTATGAGATGCAGCTAGAGACTTATTATTTGAATGGGGGCGGATTGGTTGGAGTCCTGACTTAGTCCTCATCTTACGACTGTTGGCTTAGTGACCATTCGAAGTTACAACGGGCACTGAGAAAAAGTGACCTAGGACCGTGTTTCAGTCTTACGACCATTGCAGTGTCTCCGGGGTCACACGATCCACTTTAGTGACCTCTGACCGAGAAAGCCAGATTGCTTCACAACCGTGTAACTAACGTAACACCTGCAGTGATTCCCTTAATCACTGTGGCAAGACAGGTAACACACACGGGGCAAAACTCAACCCATGTCTCAGTTAGCAGCAGAAATTTTGGGCTCCACTGTGGCTGTAAGTTGTTAAAAAAAAAAAAAACATTAAGAAAAATGTATAGCCTCTAGTCATGTGTAGAACTCAGCCTGACTACCTTCCTGTTTTGTTCCAACTTTATGATGGTGTTTATTAAATCCATGAAGATTTACCACTTCTGATCCAACAGGTTCTTAGAATCAGAGGGACCTCAGAGGTCTTCTAGTCCAACCCCCTTCTCAGGCAGGAAATCCTGTACCATTCCAAACAGGTAGTTGTCCAATCTTTTCCTGAAAACCTCCAGGGATGGTGCACCCACATCGTCTAGAAGCAAGTCATTACGCTGATTATTTTTTCTCACTGTCAGGAAATTCCTCCTTAAGGTTGTGAGAATCCAACCAGTGTCCACATGAAACAATCCCCTTCTCTGGCTCTAACCTGCCTGGAAGTCCCAGAAATCGCACTGCGATTAATCCCAATTATTGTTGTTATTATTATTATTGTTGTTATTATCATATACTTTATTCATTAAACATGAAACACAGTCAACTGAGCATTCAAAAATGCATCACAAATACCATTGGTTGATACGGGTGTCCTGCCCCTGGTGGAGAATGACTCTGAGGGAGAGAAGGAACAGCCGACAGGGA
This sequence comes from Hydrophis major, assembly GCA_033807585.1. Classification (NCBI taxonomy): domain Eukaryota; kingdom Metazoa; phylum Chordata; class Lepidosauria; order Squamata; family Elapidae; genus Hydrophis; species Hydrophis major. The sequence goes on along the minus strand of CM066341.1, from coordinate 3,420,655 downwards.
GTGGAAGTGTGGCTCCGGAGGCTGGGGAGGAGGCTGGGGAAGGGCAGAGGCCGGCTGGGCAGTCAGAGGAGGACCCAGGCCCATCCCCTCTCCATCCTAGGGCACGCAGGGAGGAGAGGATAAGGGAGAGACGTAGTCTACTGGGGAGGAGAAGGCCTTGATCCTCTTCATGCGCTGCAGCTGTGACAAATGACTAAGAGGACGGACATGCGTATGGGCGAGCGCTGGAAACAAAGTGTGGAAATATCTCTAGTTTATTGTTAATCTCTGAGTTTGGTGTCCTCCCCAGTGTGTGTTCTGATATCCGTGGATGTTTTCAAGCCCTTATCTTGCCTGGTGTGTGTTGTTTTTTACTCTTTATAATTTAAATAGCATTTTTAGTTTAAACGGCATTTCTTTCTTCTTGTAACTGTTTGTGTGGGAGTTTTTTGTCTCCAGTCAAGGATATTTGGAGCTTGGAAGCAAAGTGAAGGAATAAAAGGGGCTTCACCTGTTTTTTGTGACTGTGTTTATTTTGTATCCCACCCTGGGTCATCACACAGGTTGCTGCCAGCATTCTGGGCATCAACCAAGTAACAACAATAACAACAATAAGAACAATATTCACCCCAGCCTATCACTCTGCCAAATGGCCAGTTTTTTGCTTCTCCCATCTTCTGGACACCAGCAAAGAGAGTTTCACTGCAGTGGCCATTCTGCCTCTTTAATGGCACATTCGCTTTTTATTTCCCCGTTCGCCAGAGTTGCTTTGGTTTTCCAATGTTTATGATTTTTTTTTAAAATCGCAAGGCAACCCAGCTCTCGCCGGAAGGAAGCTCCTTCAGGATTTGAGGGGTGTGTGTACTTTTTTCAACCTCCCAGGGTTTGCTGAGAGCTGAACTGGATCTTGGAGCTAAGCCCACGTCCTCCCCTTGCAACGTTGCAAATGCGTCAGTGGCTGTGCCGTCCGTCCACACAGCATCCATGGGACTTACAATATATTCCCTAGCCTCCACGGCATAGGTGGCTCTGCCTAAGCGCTTCTTCATGTGTTCTTTGTCAAAGTACAAAGACTGAGACTGTTGCTGGGTCAGCAAAAGAAAATACAGGTGTTAAAAGAAAGGAGGAGGAAGAGGAGGAGGAGGAGGAAGAATGGGGAAAAAAATAAAAATAAAAGAGAGCTGCATTTATTCCTCTTACAGCAATAAAGGTTACCTCTAGCTGGAGCATGATCAAAACAAAACAAAACAAAACAAAAAAAACAAGGATAATTTGAACTGCGAGACGGTTAACCAGGAATCACCTAATTTACGGAAGTCCTCGGGCTTATGACCAGGAATCAGGACACCCAGCACTAAGCAGTACAGTTAAGTGAGTCACGCCTGACTGCAGACAATCGAGTTGCCTTAATGACCATGGGCTCCCTTAACAGCGGTGTGAATTTGCTTAATGTCCGTGGCATTGGCTGAACGACCATGCCCCCCCCCCAAAAGGACATAAAATCGGATTGGTCACAGGATGACTCAATTAGTGACCGTACTTCTGGGCTCAATTAGGGTCGTAACTTGAAGACTACCAGTATTGGTCCTCCAGGTCTCAGAAAAGAGCTGAGAAAGAGAGAGGGGACACAGAGACACCCCTTCCCCCTTTGAGCATGAGAAGCCTTTAATATGAGAAGCATCTCTTTTGGATGCAAATTCTGAGCAGATATCTTGATAATCCAAGTGTCAACTCATAAAACATTTTGTATGCACGTTTTACAGTTGACAACAGAAAGAAGGGGGGAGTTTGAAAGAGCAGGTGGCAGTGTGGAATCGAAAGAACATTCCATTCATATTTTCTTCAAAGACTGATTAGATGACTGAAGCTTCTGCCACGCAAAAATCTAATTGGAGAGCATGATTGACGACTCTTGGCTATGGATGTGTTTTGTTGGATGATGCACCCAGAGGGGTGGGTGGGAAAACAGGATCAAGGGTGACAGTGAATTACTATCTCAGGGTTGGCTACACCCAGGTATATGTCAGATGTAGAATGCTACCTTCAAATAAATCTTTTTTAGTTTTGGGAGTGTGGCTCGAGGCTCGTGATTTAATTGGAGTAACTGCTGGAATCCTGACACCAAGGAGGAGTGGGCAGGACAGAGAAAACATCTATCCCAGAGGGGGAAAAAAATCTAGCTAAAAAAATTAACTAACTAAATATGAAACAGTCACTAACCCTGATTCCATGCAATGCTTCTAATCTATTATACCGGGTGGTTTAAACAGAACAAGGACAAATGTATCATAGGTTTGATCCACAAACTGTAATTGAAGAACGGCATTGCATTAAACTGCATTTTGTAAACTTCCCCACATTGGCTTAGATGACTTTAGAAAACCCACTTGGCTGGCTGTCATCATAAAAGCACCAAAATGCTTCATTTAGTGAATTTTCATGATTGCTTCCATGGCTTGAGTTATCTTTTATTAGGGGCTGAATGTCTTATTCCAAGCCAGAAAAACTGAATAATTTATCCAGTCACAGGAAAATCTCAAGTGTTTCCCCCCCACAAGTAATAATAATAATTTAACACCCCTTGCATTAAGAAAACTAGCCTGGCAGTTTGTTCCTTGACAGGCTAATTTTTTAGAGGCAAGAAGTTTCTGAGAGTTTTGGAGAGATTGTTTGACACTGAATTATAATCCATCCAATTTAAAAAATGGCAGTTTTCAATAGCCCATCCTACGAAACATCAGCTAGTTGCTTAATCCCAAATAAATGAAATCCACATTAAATTTTCCAGCTTGGGTGGGGTTTCAGAGGGAGTGAACATCCAAACATGAAAAACAGCCCTTGCTCCACACAGTTTATTTCACTTTTCTTTCTAAATAATGCCAACCACCTACCAGGTTTGGGCTGCAGGGAAAAATAATCACACGCTATTAATCTGCAAGCAAACCAGAGCTGAAATACTACTAAAATCAACATCCCCCAAAAGCTGAAAAAAAGGAAGAAATTAATTATTATTATTATTTTTTAGGCATTGTGGCAGGCGGATTGGAAAAAGTATTGAACTTGGACAAATCACAATGAGATTGTGCACCCACAATGCACAACATCAAGAAAAGAATCAAAAGTAAAACATGGCAAATGATTAAAAACACATTTTCTGGATGCAAAAGAGGTAAGAATAATTAAATGGTAAGGGAAGGAGTCAATAACATCCACTGGAACGGAAACCACAAAGATTCAAATGAAAATCCGCTGAACAGCAATTTGTGACAAATTGCAATAAGCATCATTTTCAGTATTGGTGCAACTTTGGTCACTAAATGAACGGTCGTAAGTCCAGGGCTACCCTGACTCCACTGCTCAGATTTGACTGTTTTGATGGCCAACGGGAATAACAGAAAAATAGAGTTGGAAGGGATCTTGGAATTCAATCGCCCATTAATTAATTTGTCAAGATTTAATTTTATTCACGTCCTGGGAGGTGAGTGATTGCAGATGAAGAGTTTGTTAGATAGAGATCTTTTTCCATCTTTCCAGTCCTCACCAGAAAATAAACCCCTGATTTGGTAAATCAAGACAGTCCTTTTAATCCTAGCTGCTGTGGAATTGCAAAACCCACCCTGTCATTCCCCAAGGTTGGGAATTAGACCTCCTGCATTATTTGGATACCTGTGATTGGGAAAACTCAGGGTAGAATCTTGATTCCTAGGGTTGGAAGGGACCTTGAAGGTCTTCTAGTCCAACCCACTATTCAAGCAGGAGTCCCAGACACCATCCAGACAAGTGTCTCACCAATCTCTTCTTGAAAACCTCCAGTCATGGAGCACCCACAACTTCTGGTGGCAAGGAGTTCCACTGGTTAATTGTCCTCACTTTTAGGAAGTTCCTCCTTAGTTCTAGGTTGCTTCTCTCCTCGGTTAGCTTCCATCCATTGCTTCTTGTCCTGCCTTCTGGTGCTTTGGAGAATAGATTGACTCCCTCTTCTTTGGGGCTGCCCCTCAAATATTGGAAGACTGCTATCACATCACCCCAGGTCCGTCTTTTCTCTAAACTAGACCACCCAATTCCAGCAACGGTTCTTTATAGGTTTTAGCCTCCAGATGTCTAATCATCCTTGTTGTTCTTCTCTGCACTCTTTCTAGAGTCTCAACATCTTTTTTTCTATCGTGGTGACCACACCTGGACGTAGGAGTCCAGGTGTGGCTTCACCAGGGCAGTTCAAAGCAGTCCTATCGTTTCCCGTGTACAAAGGTCTGTGTGACTTTTGGGGTGTGGTTTCACCATGGGGGTTTTTGACTCCCGTGTCAAATTCTAATTCTCGGCATCTCATCACCGAGCTACGGGTCTGACACACACACACTACAACCCTCTACAAGGAAGGAAGGAGGTGGATGTAACCCTCGGATTTACCCAAACATCACAACAGAACGTGCAATGGAAGAAGAGAGGAAAGCCGACAGACACACCCAGAGAACTTACCCCGCGCTTTAGGCTCCTGAAGCAGTGGATTTTGGGCTTGGAGGTCATGAACTCGTTGAAGCGATGGGAGAGGGGTTCCTTTGGCTGCTTGGGGGACTGAGGGCCATTTGGAAGAGCAGAAGGCGAGGCAGAGGAAGGGGGCAGAGGAGGAGGCTGATAGGGGGGTGTTAAAAGGGACATAAGCTACGTATAAGAGATGGAGAAGTGATAGAATTAAAAAAGAAAACAAAACAACAACAACACAATGAAATCAAAAGGTTAAAAAAAACCAAACCTGGAACCAAATAAATAAATAAGCACAGAGCACACACACACACACACACATACACACAAAGGCCAAACAAATTTACAAGCACCAAAACCAAAACAGATAAGGGGAAAAGAAAAAAAACAAAACCCCAAAACCTGCTGAAATCAAATTTCGGAAGAATTCCTTCCAAGAAAAGCCATGAAGTTAAAGCAAAGGAAAGCAAATAAAATAAAATTGCTGACGTCATGGGGACGTTTTGTTTGTTTTTTTAAATCAGGAAAGCAGAGCAGAAGGTCGCTTTGGGGGGCAGGAAAAGAGAGAAAGAAAACGAGAGGAGGGGGAAGTTTGGCGTCTTGAATTGGAAAGAATTTTTTTTCCAAAGGAAAGCATGATCAAAAAGCAGGTGTTTTTTTTTAAAGTAAGTGGTTAAGATGCTAGGATTGCTTGCCATGCTGCATGCAGAAGCTAAGGTGGAACTAGAAAGAGGGTGATTCCCAACCTCCATTCCCAATTAGGGTGTTAAATAAATGGGAAAGTATGGATAGAAGAGAATATTGGTAGCTCAGGGTTGAACTGCGGGGCCCTTGGCTCTCTCTGAGCTTGGTGGTTTTCTTGCAGACATTTCTTGACCCAACTAGGTAACGTCGTCAGTGCTAGAAGGGAGTGTGGCTTGTTTTCTGCATACAGAAACTTTGAGTGGCTTGCTCCTTGTTTATAGACAGTAGCTGTGAGCTTGGTTGTTTTCTTGCAGACATTTTATTACCCAACTAGGTAACAACATCAGTGCAAGTGAGTGTGGCTTGTTCCTTGTATCCCATAGTAGAGCTTGGTGGTTTGCTTGCAGGCGTTTCATTTAGCCAACCCTAGGTAACATCAGGTTAGAATGCAGCATTGCAGGCTAATTCTGCTGACTGCCGACTGTCAGCAGTTCGATCCTGAACGGCTCAAGGTTGACTCAGCCTTCCATCCTTCCAAGGTTGGTAAAATGAGGACCCAGATCTGTAAACCGCTTCGAGAGAGAGGGCTGTAAAAGCACTATAAAGTGGTATATAAGTGCTATTGCTATTGTGATCAACAGTGTTAGAATGTAGCACTAGGTATAAGCTAGCTCCTTTCTAGCACTGATGATGCTGCCCAGTAGGGTAATGAAATGTCTGCAAGAATACAACCAAGGTCTGAATTACTGAATTTAGACAGGGACCAAGTCGCACTCATGGCACTGAAGATGTTGCCTAGTTGGGTCATGAAAGCTCTTGAAGAAGTCCATCCCCAGATGAGTGAATGTCAACTTCCCAAATTCCCCAGTGAAGACACCATTGTTGGAAGTTCTGGGATTTGGAAAAGATGGACTTCAGACGGTGGACTTCAGTTCCCAGATTTTTCCAACCAACATTTGGTTTTTGTTGAGAATTCCAGGATGGTCCTGCAGAACTACAGACTTCCAACAACTGGAATTCTCTTGCCTGTTTCATTGTGGCCAAGAATTATGAGAGTGGAATATCCCTGGATCAATTAAAGGAAGCCATCAGTGGACATCGAAGAACGAGGTGCAACCACAAACATCAATAAATGACGGTCCAGTGACATGTGGGGAGGACCAATGGTCCAGACTCATCCTACACCCAACCCATAGGCTGATCATATGGAAGACAAAGAAGGAGAGATAAACCAACATCTGCAGAAGTGAGGCCAATCCAACACAAGATGAAGTACCTAGGAGCATGCCTTGTTCATGCTTTGATCATGCTGGTGGTGAAAAGGAGGAGCTAATGCACGTGAAGAGGGTTAGGTAGGCCTGCTCATCCCAAACATTTGCTACCCTGCCCCAAAACGCTTGCCAAGAAGTTACCCATAGATATCGTCCCAACCGCAAATGAGGCACGAAAGCTGAGCTAAGCTTCAAAAGAGTTTGGTCTTCCTTCTCACTTTTCCCATCTCAATACCATTTTCAAGTCGCCACGGACAAGGGAAAAAGTCACACATTGGGTTGACCCATGGCTGTGGTCCATCAGTATCTGGTTTCCTCCTCTGTGAGGGGCCAACCGCCTCCCCCAAAAACCTGATGTGGACAGCGGAGCAAATGTTTAGCCGAAAGATTGATCATGCGGGTTGAGGAAATAAATCGTATTTTCCTAGTTGGACTGGGAAGGATGAAGTTCTAATGAAGATGCTTAGGTCTTCCAGCCCAATTTAACAAGGGAGAAATTGGCTTTCTTGTTTCCCTAATGATTGGATTAGCTGGAAAGGGTCGAGCAATGGAACCAGAGAAGCAACTGAGGCAGGCATGGGAAAAAAAAAAAAAAGAAGGGACAGCAATTATTTAGAATTGAGCAGGAAAGTCTGAAAAAAAAAAATACAAGTAATCCTTGACTTACAACAGATCATTTAATGAAGTCAACAGTCAACTGTACCATAGTCAAAGTTACAGCACTAAAAAGGGACTTACCCCTTTTTAAAAACAGTCATGTTTTTCATGCTTATAATCATGGTCCTGGGATCGAAATTTGGATACTTGGCAACTGGCTTGTATTTATGAAGGCTGCAATGTCCCGTGGTTGTGTGATTCCCTTTTGTGACCCTCTGACTAGCACAGTCAACGGGGAAGCCAAATTCACTGAACAACCACGTGAATAAGTTAACAAACAGCAATGATTCGTTAAACGCCTCTGGCAAGACAGGTTGTAAAATGGAGCAAATTTTACTTCACTTAGCAATGGGAATTTTGGGTTCAGTTGTGGTTGTAAGTCAAGGACTACCTGTAACCACCATGGCGAAGATACAACTGAAACAGAGCCAAAACTAACTTTAAACCAATTCAAATCAATTTGGCATTAAAAGCTAAACATAAATGATAATGAAAAGAACACCATAATTTCAAAGGAAAATGCATCGGAAAATTAAAAAAAAAAACTTTGCCAATGAAAAGAAAAACTGTTACATTAAATTTCAAACAGGACCATCAGCTATTAGTTCTTAGAAACTGATTTCTATTTAAAATTAAAAAAAAAGAAAAGAAGAAGAGAGAAAGAGAGAAAAAGAGAAGAAGAAGAAAAAATACACTTCACTGCTGGGATTTCAAAGAAAAAAACTCACAAGTAGCAAAACTACTGTACAAAAAGTGTGAACAACTATTTGCCAAAGTGTGCACTCGGGTAGAAAAAAAAGGTGTAATATCTACCTTGCTTTTTTTCATAAATGGCCATAATTTGCCCTTGGACTTGCTGGAAAATCTGGATTCAGATTTGGTCTCTTTGGAGTTCGAGAGACTTGATTCGGAAATGGCTCGCTTGATCGGCTGGGTGAAGTCTTCAAAATCGACATCTCCCGGAGGTTCAAAGCCCGATTTGAAGGCATCGATCACGAGCTGAGAATCCTGGATGGGACACACAAAAAACAGGGTCATTAATTGAGGACCTTGAACCAGAGGAACTTGGAAGGAACCAGCCAAGGATGAGAATTATCAACTAAGAAAGTCCATGGAGAGTCTCACTCAATCCTGGTCAAAGGTGCTTTTTCAAAAGGCAACAGGACTTCTTTGCTTTTTTTTTTTCCTTGAAGAGGTTTCGCTTCTCATCTGAGAAGCTTCTTCAGTTCTCACAGCAGGTTTCAGGATTATCAGCTAAGAAAATATCCCAGAATTCGGTCGAGTGTGGGAAAATTGGGAAAGCTGGGCAGTTCAAATGAATCTAAAGGTTGATGGCAAAATTAAGCCCCTGGCAGGAATCTTAACTACAGATACCTAGTCCTCAACTTATGACCACAATGGAACCCAACCTTTCTGTTGCAAAGCGAACACTTTTCATTCCTTTCTAAATCACCTGGGTGGAAGAGAGCCAATTGCTCCCCACCTTGGAAGAAGCAAGGCACACAACGTTGTTTGCAAAGGACATGCGGATGTGTTCCCAACTTGGTAACGCTTCCAAAACTTGACCAGGAAGAGGAAATTAAGAATGGAAAAGCTCCAAACTGGAACAATGAAAGCAAAGGAAATGACATCCTGTATGTTCTACCTCTTCTTTTTCCAATTTTATTTGATATTTTGTTTTTTGAACCCTTGGCTTTATCTTCTCGAAGCCATGCCACATCCCCTGCCCTAACATCCTAATGCTGCAAACATGACAGGAAACAGGAAATCGGATACATCCAGAATTAATGCACCGCTCTCGGCTTTCTGAATTTGCGCTGTTCAAATTTGTAATCTCCATCCCTCAAAAGGGTGGCTATCCCTGGCTTGTAGTAGATGGCATGCAAGCAGGCCTCCAACTTACGACCAACAAGTAAGACCAGAACTTCCACTGCTGAGCAAAACGGCCGTTAAGTGAATTGCACTGGATTGCATGAAATTTTGGGGAGGACCACAGTGGTTGAGCAAAGCACTGCAATTGTGAAATGAATCTGGCTTCCTCCATAAACTCTGCTTGTCAGAATGCCGGCTGGGAAGGTCTTAAATGGTGATCGGACAACCCCGGGGTATTGTAACCATCATAAATGTGAGCCTGTTGCCCAACAGCTGAATTTTGATCATGCGGCTGTGCAGATGTTGTCACAAGTGCGAGAACCAGTTATAAGTCACTTCTTCCACTGCCTGTGTAACTGAACGATCCCTAAACTAACAGTTATAAGTAGAGGACGTCGTGTAAGTGAAAGGGGATAACAGATACATTGCCTTAACCATAAAGAGCTGCAAGGAAAAAACCAAGTCCTATTCAGTTTCAAAATTAACATGGTTTACACCTGAGGATGAACTGGGTTAAATATCAACCTTCCTCTGAAACCCAGGTTCGATGCTAGGTCTTGAAGGAAGCTGCCCACTTACGTGCTTTGGATCAATGGAATCTACTGCTTTGGTGATCTCATCCAGGCACTTCCCGATGATGGGTGTCACCTGGCGATCCACCTCGGCAAACGTTTTCATGGATTCCCCTATTCTGATGATCCGTCTCTCTTCCATGTCTTGGATTTTCTGGAAAGAGGAAGGAGCCACAGGTTAAAAATCTCCCAGGGATCATCTTCCCCGTCCTTGCAGCCACCTCATTAAGTTAGGTCTACACCTGTTAGGAGACAACTCAAAGTGAAGGGAAGGAAAAATTATCCTAGAGCGACTGGTATTTACAAAGATAAATATACAAGGGACCAATAAAATTGTAAAATTGTAAGCTTCCCAGAATCACTGACTGAGATGGGCAGCTACAAAAATTGAATAAATTTAAAAATAAATAAATAAACAGAATACCCCCAAAATACTCCAATTAGAACCCAGCTCAGAAGGCCAGACAAGGAATAATGGATGGAAACTGAACAAGGAGAGATTTAACCTGGAAATAAGGAGAAACTTTCTGACGGTGAGAACAATCAACCCATGGAATAGAAGTTGCCCTCGGAAGTTGTGGGAGCACCATCACTTGAGGCTTTCAAGAAGAGATTGGATTGCCATTTGTCAGAAATGGTGTAGGGTCTCCCGCTTGGGCGGGGAGTTGGACTAGATGACCTACAAGGTCCCTTCCAACTCTGATTATCTGTTAAAATCTGTTATCCAGGAAGGTTAAATAGCAAAAATGAAGCTGAAACTTTCATTCCCAAGGCAACAACCTATAAAACCCACCCCATCCACACTTCCTGCTTTTCCTAATTTCCTTCTGCAACTGGTTAGTGAAAGGCTGAGAACAATTCCTGGAAAAACCCCACGCAGGGAGATTATTTTTCAAAATTAGAAGCTGCTCACTCCAAATTCTTCTTTTGACAGGTTTGGGAATTTTCCATTCCACTTTTGGCACAGAGGGAAACGACTGTGCTGAGTCTTTAAGGAGGCTATGAAGATGACCAAAAAAAAAAGAAGAACTTAGAAGCCAAGATAGGAGATATCATATGATTACAGATATTTGCTTGTTTAGGACATTTGAAAGTTTCAGCGTGTGTCTTCTCCTGTGCTTTGGAAACAAACACTACAGGAAATCCCACGAATTACGAACACAATTGAGTCCTGTTGCTAAGCAAGGCGGTTGTGAAGTCAGCCTTGTCCCATTTTAGGGCTTTTCTTGCCACCGTTGTTCAGTGAATCATTGCATTGTGTCAACTCATAAAATATTTCTATGGTCTTTTTAGAGTTGCCAACAGAAAGGGGAGGGGAGGGGAGCAGTGGTCAGCTTGCATTCCCTAAATGTTTTCAAAGATTGTAACTAGGTGACTGAAGTTGCTGCCGCGCATAGATTTAATTGGAGAGTATGATTGATGACTCTTGGCTATGGATGTGTCCCATTGGAGGATATGAATTACGATACAACCAAGGGGTGGTGGGGAAACCAGGGTCAAGGGTGACAATGAATGTTGTGTCTCAGAGTCAGTTACACCCAGGCAGCGGTGGCATGTTTACTCCTAATAAATCTTCTTTAAGTTTTGGAAGTTGTTGTGGTTAGCCGGCAGCAGGTGCAGACGGCTGAGGAGAGCAAGGACTCAGATGAGGGGCCAGGACCATCAGGGAGTGGACTGCTGCCTTCAGAGATTGTGGGGGCTGGCAGTAGCGATGAGGAGGTTCCTGAGGAGCCTGTGCCAAGTGCGCATGTGTGCAGGGCTGCTCGCAGGAAAGAGCAGCTGTGGCAGCATGGGTGACTCAGGAGTAAGGCCTCAAGGTAATGGCCCCTCCTTCAAGAAGATAAAAGCCAGCTGTGAATCGGATGTTCTTTGCAGGAAGCAAAGACGTTTTGAAACTCAGCCTTGTGTACATTGCAGTATCTTAGTTGGTATTTGAAGACTCTTGTGTTGTAAAATATCTCTAGGTAACCTTATCTGTGATTCTTGGCAACCTCACACAGTTTTGGCAAGGCTCGTGCTTATCAAAGTTAATTAGTATGCAGCAGCCTTTTAACCAGGGATTCGTATGAATCATGAAAAGGTTTCTATTCCCTTTGGTTCGTGGTTGTTAGCCCCAGGGTTGTTCGGTAAACCTGGCTTCCCCAACATCAGAAGTTTGCAAAAGGGGATGGCATGACCCTGGGACATGGCAGCCATCCTAAATACGAATCAGTGGCCAAGCATCTAAATTTTGAGGGGGAATGCAGTAAACAAATGGCTCACTTAAACAACAGAAACTTGGGAGCTCAAGTCAAGGACTACCTCCATTTACGATGGTTGCAGTTATCCTGGGGGGGACCTTCCCACTCAGTTCCCTGCAAGCTAAGTCGATGTGGGAAGCCGGATTCCCTAAACAACCTTTAACAACGGCCACACAACCGATGCTTGGCTTTGGAAATCGAAGCCAGGACATCAGTTGGTCCAACCTGGCACCGGCTGTCTCCCCCTCTCAGTTCTCGCCTCTCCAGCTGCAGAGCAGTGAGTGACAACAGCAGGACAAACAGTGATGTCAACACGACGACAGCTCTGGAGTCTTTCGGACAACAGGCAGCTGTGTCGCTTCTGAGTCTGAATTCCTTTCAGATGGAGCAAAACCTAACAGAAGACCAGGAGAAGTAAGGGGGCGGGATAATCCTTGACTTTTCATCGTTCATTTAGTGGCTGTTTGAAGTTACAATGGCACTGACGAAAAAAAAGGACCATTTTTTTCAATCCGGATTCACTTAACAACCAAGTTATTAACAATGGTAGTGATCTACTTAACCACTGTGGCAGGGGAGGTTGTAAAATGGGGCAAAGTTCACTTTTAACAACCGCTTCCCTTATCCACAGAACCCGTTGGGCTGAATGGAGGTCGTATGAGTCAAGGACTGTATTGCTTTTTGCTGCAAAAAAATAATTTGGAGGCCCCAATGGCGAGAGGTTGCAATTTGGCCAAGGAGAAGCCTCACCTGAAAAATATTGGGGATATGCGTGTGGTAATGTTCTCGTTGCTCATGGTTGAACTTCTGTAACGTGGACAGATACTCCCCTTTGCTGTCTTCGGCCATCTGGTGACGAAGCTGAGCTTGCTGGCGTGCCTGGAGAAGAAATGGAAAATGTGACAACCTTTCAACGAATGGGATACAGGACAGATGCTTCCGGGGAGCATTTTGCACCCCTTTCCAAGATCGCTCCCATGACTTCTGTTCCAAAGCAGCTTGGGAAATAAGGGAAGGATCGCAAAAGACCCCCAGAACGAAGCAGAAACTGGCTAAGAAAAAAAGGAAAGAGAGTCAGTTGGGTGGAGAGGTTAAAATGTTGGACTAGAAACCAGGAGGCTGGGAGTTCTAGTAATGACTTACACATGAAAGCTGGCTGGGTGACTTTGGGCCAATCACCAGGAGACAGTGGAGTTCTGCTTTAGGCATGAATGCCATTTGGATGACCTTTGGGCCAGTCACCATAAGGTGGGACTAGAATTCACCAGAAGACGGTGAGTTCTAGTCCTGCCTTAGACTTGACTGCTAGCTGGGTGACTTTGGGTCAATAACCAGGAGATGGTGAGTTCTCGTCCTGCTTTAAGCATGAAAGCCAGCCAGATGACTTTGGGCTAGTCTCTCTCTCTCTCTCTCTCTCTCTCTCTCTCCCTGTCCCAACCCACCTCGAAGGGTTGTTGTTGTGTGGAAAATAAGAGCAGAAAGGATGATTAATATGCTCAGAACCTTGAGTTTGGGGCAGGATTAAAACAAAAAAACCATTTAATGGCCAGAAGGGCATCTCCTGCAGAGAAACCGATGGTGGTGGTGGTGGGGGGAATCTTTTTAAAAGCAGGAATTGATTAAATTATTTCCTGCTGGCAATTGGCGCTCTCTTTGCATAAATATTTTCCATCAACAATCCCTTTGTAGCTCAGCTTCTCCACCCACTTCTGCCGTTTAGCAAGATTTTCACCGTCTGGTGTTCCGTTTTTACAGCCCACTCGGTTCGGTTGGCTCCCCAGCCTTCCTCCCATCTGCTTCGCATCCAATGCCTTTTTATTTCCGCACATCCTTCCCCCCCCATCCCCCCACCCTGGATCTCAGCTCCCGCTTGTAGCCCAGATGTTGCAGCTTGCTATTGGGAAGGCTCTGGGGATCGAGGAACAACGCCAAAGGTGAAGAAGGCACCCCTGCATATGTGCAGAACGCATTCCTCTGCCCTTTGAAAGAATCCTCCTTTTGTTTAAGAAAAAATACAAAAGGGAGGGGAGGCATTCTCCAGGAGGGGGAGAGTTGGGTCTTCTGGCATCCCTTATTTGGTGAGATTCTGGAGAAAGGGGGGGGGGGCGGGGGGAGGCTTGAAAATCTATCTGCTTTCCTCCAGCGGCCTCCCTGACTGTTTAAGGTTGCATCCTATCCCAAGGGAGGAGAGGAGGAGGAGGAGGAGAGGAAGAAGAAGGGGGGAAGTGGAAGAAGAAGAGGAGGAGAGGAGGAGGAGGAGGAGAGAAGAAAGAAGAGAAAGGAGAGGAAGAAAAAGAGGAAAAGAAAAGGAGAGGGGGAGGATAGGTGTAGAAGGAGGAAGGGAAGAGAAGAAAGGAGGAGGAGAGGAGGAAGAAGAGGAGGAGGAGAGGAAGAGGGAGGAGGTAGAGGAAAAGAAGAAGAAGGAAGAGAGATGGTGGAGAGAGGAGGGGAAGGAGAAAAGTTTGAAAGGAATTCTCAAGCACTCTGAGAACAATCAGAAAGACAAAAGCCTCTTTGAGAAAGGTTCCAACATGGATTTTGCTGCAGTGTTAAAATAGACAACTTTGCTTAAATTTCTTTGGGAAAATGCCCTTTGGGGGGTGTTCCAGTCACAATGCATTAATGGTGTGTGTGTGTGGAGTGGGGGAGAGAATGGACAGAATGCAAGCATTTAATGCAGTCAGAATCCACTACAAGCAATTACTTAGAATGCAAGTCATTTTTTTTAAAAAAGTATCCACATGCTCGGAATCCACATATGTTCATTATTACAAACAGAGACAAATATTTTGGCTCCTTTCACCTTTTTGACATTAAATCCATCCTGTTTCCTCATCGGAAACTGCTCTTGGTTTTAATTTTAATTTAATTTAATTAAAGGTCCTGCATGACAACCTGCAGAAATTTCCATGCGACGTAATTTTTTCACGCTCATTTTTGCACACAATTTTCTTTCCCCATATATCCCACGCTGGCATTCATTTTTTCTAACGTATTTTTTTTTCCTGCTTGATGTTGCTGAATGAAAAAAAAAAGGGAGGGGGGGGAATGGAAGTCCTGAAAGAATTAGGAAATTGATGAAGGAATGAATACTGCATTGAATGATGTGACTTGGGAGATATTGACTACCTCCCTGCATTCATGGTGATAACTCATACAGAGACACAATGGAGAGCTTCCTCATTGGAAGAACCCCTTCCCTACATCCTTACACTCAGAACTGCAACTCCTTCAGAGACACAACACATAGCTTCCTCATAGGAAGTGGCTTTCTCTGCATTCCTAAATCCAAAACGGTAACTCACACAGAGCCATGACGGGGCAGAGGGCATAAAACTGTTGCAATTCCATCCCTCTTGAGAATTCTTGGACAAAATGGGCTCTTAAGCCTCCCTTCTAATTTATCTCCTTTCCATCTTAGCCAAAGAAGCGTCAAGCCTGGCTTTGCAAAATCCAATCCCTCTGCCTCTCCTTCCCAGATTCCAGAAACTGCAAAAGAGTCAATTAAATAAACTTTTTAAAATTCCCTACAAACAATTTTTCCCTGCAAAGGAAATCTGAGGATGGGTTGCCCCTTGCAAGAGGCTAATTCCAGAGAAGCACAGCTGATCTACAAAAGAATAACAATCCAAAATCCAAACTCTGGACTCCTGCTGAAATTTGATTTCCAGCTCAAAGCCAGAAAGGACTTTTTCCTTTTGGGGGGAGGGCAGCAGGGTGTGGGGTGTTCCTCCCTCTTCCAGGCCAAATCCTGCATATTGTACTGTTGCCAAACCAGTTGTGCACCCGAGAAGATAAAAAAGGCAAGAACTGGGGAAACAAGACATGCCAAGTTCTGTTTCAAAAATAAACTGGATTAAAGGAGGTTTATTCTCACTGGTGAATGTTTTGTTTTTAATTCAAATTTTGGACTTCAGCTTTCACGCATCCATCAAGGTAGAATTATGTTTCAATTCTGCTAGCATTGGGGACACCCAAAGTAAGTTATACATACATACATACATACAATGAAAGGGCTGGAAAGGACTGATATATTTAATAAAAATGATCCAACACGCCCTCATGGGGCGTGCACACACCATGCTTTGCTTTTCTGGCATTTGGAGAACTACTAGCTGCCTTGCTTAGCCATGGAAATTCTGCCACCCCCCCCACCCCCCGCAATTGTGGTCATAAGTCAAGGACTACCTATTCCAGAGGTCTCCAAACTTGGCAACTTTTAATACTTGTGGACTTCAATTCCCAGAATTCTCCAACCAGCTGGCTGGGGAATTCTGGGAGTTGAAGTCCACAAATCTTAAACTTGCCAAGTTTTGGGACCCCTGACCTATGCAGTGGTTTTAACCCTTGGAGGAGCTGCTGTCAATTTGATTGGGCTCTTGCTCTGCGTTCAGGTTTCCTCTGCACACTTCCCTTTTTGTAAAAGCAACTTGCTTTCACCCCCATCAGCTCTTTGTAAAAAAATAATCAGGGTGATGATTCAAGATAATCATCTCTTTTGGTGGGGCTTCAAAGTGCAGTTTGGGAGGTGGTGTTTGCAATTGGGTAGATAGGTGTACAAGGGCAGTGGATGGACCACCCAGGAGGAAAATAAATTTCTCTGTATTTTCCATGGAACTTAATTTACCCTTCCCCCACACCCACCGAGGCTGGAGTTTGCTGGGCTCCAGAAGAATGATTCATCTTTTTTATTTATTTAAACCCGATGTGATTGCCTGATAACGGCAACTGGATATGTTTTGCCTCTGATTTTAGATCAAGGGGTTCCTTTGCAGCTTGTTTGGCTTGGGAGTCTTCAAACAAATACATAATTTGAAAAAGAGACCCTCGTGTTAGGAAGTGGGGTGGTTTCAGGAACAAGAGGGAAAATAACAAAGTGGTATGGCCCCGAGAGCCTGGGATTAACCTTTTCTGGAGAGTATAATAATAATAATAATTTCTACATGCATAATAATTTCTACATGCATTGACTTTTTTTAAAAAAAGCCCAGCATTCAGATACATCATTTATTGAATGAGGCAGAATGAGATAAATGATGCATCTGAATGAGGGTTTTGTTTTTTTAATAAAAAAAATCCCTGCATGGAGAAAACTAGCACAATAAACCTCACAAGTATAAATCTAGCACAAAAGAACGCAAGTTGCTTTTAGAACTTTTTCAGATTAATTAGAACTTTCACAGCTCAACAAAGGTGGGTATTTCCCCCCCCCCCAAAAAAAAGGGTGTTCCCTTTGGAAGGATGCAAAAGAAATCCAGTTTGTTTGGGGCGGGAAACAGGATACTGGTCCCTATTATGCAAGGAGCATCAGTACAGATTAAAACAGCCTTGGAAAGAGGAGGAGAAGGAAGAGAAGGAGCAAGTGGAGAGGAAGGAAGGAAGGAGGAAATACAGAAAGAAGGGAAGAGGAGGAAGAGAAAGAAGGAGGAGGAAGAGATAAATAAATAGGAGAAGGGGAGGAAGAGAAGGAGAAGATAAAAAAGAAAGAGAAGCAGAAGGAGGGGATAAAGAGGAGAAGTGGGGAAGGAGGAGGAGGACAAAGAAGAAGAAGGAAGAGATAAATAAACAGGAGAAGGGGAAGAAAAGAATGAGAAGATAGAAGAGAAAGATGATGAGAAAGAGAAGGAGAAATAAATAAACAGGAGAAGGGGAAGAAAAGAATGAGAAGATAGAAGAGAAAGGAGAAGGACTAGGAGGAGGGAGAAGGAGAAAGAAGAAGAAGGAAGAGGTAAACAAACAGCAGAAGGGAAAGAAGAAAAAGAAGAAACTCTCCCTTGACACTGCTCAGAAAGGAAAAATATTTCCCAACCACTGAGTTCAATGCAAGCATCAAAATGCAGCCTTTCCTCAAACAGCCTCAGCCAAATATTATAATAGGGATGGAATCCAGCCCAATTATCTCCCACGGCTAATGAGAGAAAAAGAAACAAGCACCAAAGAAAACCCTAATGAGGCTCTGTGATCTCAGATCCTACCCTGAAATCCTAGCCCACTGCTCCAGATGTGCTAACCTTTCAATTCACACAAGCTGCCAACACCCAGCCCTCTAACTTGGAAAACCACCCGGGAGCCCAACTTTCATGCTGCTAAGGGAGACATTTCTGAAGTGAGCTTTGCCCCCCCCCCCCCCCCGTTTTACGGCTTTTCTCGCCACGGTTGTCAAGTGGATCGCTGCGGCCGTTAAATCAGGAAAACGGCGGGTTAAGTGAATCTGGTTCTTCATGGGTTTTGCTTGTCAGAAGGTCGCAAAAGGGGCTTTACTGTTCCGTCAACATAGACCTGCCCATAATTCCTGCATTCTCAGCCAGCCAAAGGAGAAACGGCAGATGGGAGGGAGCCTCTTTCCCCTTTGCTGCTGTGAGTTTCCCCAAAATGGTAAAAAAAGCAAAGCTGGAGCTAAAAAAACGAGCCTGCTCACTTTTCAAGACTGTCACAATTTTTTTTTTATTTTTTTTTCACTTAGCCAAAAGCCTTCAGTCTTCCTGCCCAGGTTGGGAAAAAGGCAAAAATGCCGAGAGGGGAACTGGAAAGAATTATGTTACAAAATAAATCGACCACAGAATCTCCAGACCCTTCCTCTAGGGAAGCCCTTAATGTACGACAGGTCATTTGAAATTGCAATGCCGCAGAAAAAAAAGTGAGTTGTGGCTTAGTTTTTCACACTTGCGACCGTTGATATTGTTTTTCCGAAGCTGCATTTGCTTCACAAGAGGGTGACTCACTATATAACTGCAGCAAATTCAATTAACAAACCATGGCCAAAAAAGGAGAAGGTTGTAAAATTGGCTTCGACTCACTTAACAACTGGCTTGCTTAGCAACAGAAAGCGATGGTGAGATCCGATTGCTGAAAACAAGATCGGCCCATCAAACTCAGCCAAACAAGCTTGTCCTAACCTGGCTAGCTCACCGAAATGCCACTTTAGTTTTAGCTTTCTGCAACTCAACGCGAAACCAAGGGAGCTGCCTCCAGAGACTGGGAAATCTTGTGCCACAGGAAGGAGGCAGCCAAGCCGAGGGAAAGCCAGAAAACCAGGGACTGGTAACAAAAGATAGAAGTTGAAAACAACTTGGTTGCATCATCCTGGGAAGGCCAAGTTAATACTGAGCTACTGAGAGAGACAGAAGGGAGAAAAACAAGAGAAAGAGAAGGGAGAGAGAGAAAGAGAGAGAAAAAGGAGAGAGAAAGAGAAAGGGAAGAGATAGAAAGAGGAGAGAGAGAGAGAGAAAGACAGAAAGAGAAAGAGGAGAGAGAGAAAGGGAAGAAATAAAGAGAGAGAGAGAGAGAGAAAGAGAAAGAAGAGAAGGAAGGGAGTAGAACAAGAGAAAGAGAAGGAGGAGAGAGAAAGAGAAAAAGAGGAGAGAGAGAGAGAAAGGGAAGAGATAGAAAGAGGAGACAGAGAGAGAGAAAGACAGAAAGAGAAAGAGGAGAGAGAGAAAGGGAAGAGATAGAAAGAGAAAGAAAGAAAGAAGATAAAAAGAGAAGAGAAAGAGAAGAGAGAGATAGAAAGAGAAAGAGAGAAGAGAGAAATAGAAAGAGAAGAGAGACAGAAAAGAGGAAGAGAAGAGAGAGAGAAATAAAACTGAGAGAGAGAATCAGAAGTAACCACAACAGCAGGAGCCCTGTGGATAAACAATGTGCTATTCTGCATCACAATTATGTAAGCTTCACATCACATGTCCCCAGCCAGGCAAAGAAAAGGGACTTAAGAATTAACACACTTCACAAACACGCACATTACACACACACCATTCTCTTGGGCCAGCGATGCATCATCTGCAACACCAGGCACGGAAGCCTGGCATCGAACTCCCAGAAATCCCCGATTTGACAGGTGCCAAGACAAGGGACGGCCCCACCAGGCTTTCAACAAGCAAAGTCAATGGATGGGAGACAGATGGATTCGCTCAACGACCGTGTGATTCCCTTAAGCAAAAAAAAAAAAAAAAGGTCGTAAAATGGGGGACGGCTGACTAAACCACTACAACAGCAGAAAATCTGGTCCTGATTGCAACCGTTTAACAAGCAGTAATTGTGAGCTGCAAAAGGATCGCAGCCCAAAGAGGGTTTTCAATAAGAGATTGGACGCCCATGTGTCTGGAATGGTATTGTATACAGTCTCCTACTTAAGCAGGGGGTTGGACAAATGACCTCCAAGGTCCCTTCCGACTCTGTTATTCTGTGATTAAAATAGAAGAAAACAAGTTTCTCTCTTTTTGTGTGTGCTTCTCTCTCTCTCTCTCACTCTCACACACACACAAACACATATACACACACCCAAACCTTCTCACCTTTTCGACATCTGCTTTTGTGACATTGATGTCTGCGTCCATCTTCTCAAAGTATTGTTGTGCTCGATCTGCCTCTTTGCAATCCCGTTCAAATCGCCGTTTACTCTGACGAGGGAAGACAGAGAGTTAGCCAAGTCCTAAAGAACCTGGCATGGCTAGATTATTCTTCAAAGTTAATTGCCTACTTGGGCATTTTATTTTGATTTTAAAAAAGAAAGACAGAGAGAGAGAGCATTTAGGGTCTTGGACTGCATCAATGATTCAGGGCTTGGAGACAACAACATATGAAGAAGGCTTGCAGGAGTTGGGTTTGTCTAATCTAGTGAAAAGAAGGACTAAGGGGGACAGGAGAGCAGTCTTCCAGTATTTAAGGGGCTTCCCTAAAGAAGAAGGGGTCAACTTATTTTCCAAAGCCCCTGAAGACAGGACAAGAAACAAGGGATGGAAACTAATCAAGGAGAGAAGCAACCTGGAATTAAAGAGAAACAAATAACCAGTGGAACAGCTTGCCACCAGAAATTGTTTTAATGTTTCGATCCGCGTAGTTTTAATATTTTTATTATTTCCCTATTTGTCTTTTTATAATCTGTAATAAGTTCACCCGGAATCCTCTTTTAGGGGAGATGGGCAACATACAATTTTTTTAAAAAAACAAGTTTAATCAATCAATAAAACAGATCATAATTACAACCTTCTCCGGTCAGTGAAGCCATGGAAAGTGGAAATCAGACCCGTAAACACCCTCATGGTTTCATTCAGCAACCGCTTTGCTTAATGACTGAGTTGTGGATCCCAATTGAGATCCCTAAATGAGGATGACCTTTACTCTGGAAGTCATTGGTGGGTGGAACAAGCCAACATCCTTTAGTTAGCAGATAGACTTTTACGAACAACCTAGAACTGTCAAACCTAACATAGGACGGAGTCTCTCACACTTACCGATTCCAGCTGTTTCCAACAGGTTTCTATATATTGCTGTGCTTTCCGTCCGTCATGAAAATGCTGGAAGGAAGAATTCACAAAGTCTTATTAAAGAAAAAAAATACAGGCTGACTGGGTCAAGAGAGACAAACTGAATGCCCTTTTTATGATTGTGGGTCTTTTACAATTTACAAACATTTTAACGACTGTTCAGAGTTACAAGAGCACTGAAAAAAGCGACTCAGATTTCACAACTACAGACCTTTATCAGGCTTGGAGAGTTGCCAGGCCGATATCTTCCAAATGCCACGCTGTAGCAGCAATTACTTGGCAAGAAGTCAGGAAGAGATCTTCACCCTAATAAATTGAACTAATTGTCTCCTGCAAAACCCCACTCCTCTTTCCCTCCTCTTTATTCCCTATGGGAGGGGCCATTCACCGTCCACCTGTGCCTTTACTCCTGAGTTGACCCTTGTTCCTTAACTGTTCCCTTCTCCTGGCAGCTCTGCGCATGCACACACTGGGAACAGGCTCCAGCTGTTCTTCTGCCCCACTGATCTCCGACTCCGAAGGCAGCTGATAACTGTCAGATGGCCCTGGCCCAATCTCTGCCTCTGACACAGAGCCCTCATCAGAACCTTCCCCAAACTCTAGGACTGGCCCATGTCCCTCCCCAACCTCCTCACTGTCCGAGTCTGCTGCCACCTCCTCTGGCCACTGGCGGGTCACAACAGGGATTGAGAATCGCTCCACTTTGACGTTGCCCTCCTTGGAAAGAGGTTGAGGTTGGGATGATTATTTCCTACAACAGCTTCCTTGTAAGATCTATCTCTTGACCTGTCCTACCATGAAGGCCTGACCCTAGACCTGCCCCCTTGAATCTGACCAGACCTCCCATCTTCTGCAGCTACACTGAGCGAAAGTCCTCTCCTATCCATTAATGTTTCCCCTTCAGTCAACCACATAGACGGCCATTCTATTTTGAGAGCAACGTCCTTCACGCCACAGAACGAGGAACACCAGAGTGTCATCAAGGCAGGAGAACAACCCTTAATGGAGCTCCTGGGCACCCAGCCAGAGAAGGAACATTCTTTGGTGAAGGGTGAAGGAAGTTGCCTTCTGAAGGATGGGGAGAAAGACTCCAGGGCCATCAGAGGAGACCGTTCCTTCTCCAAACCATCAGGTGCTCCTCACAAAGCATCAGGAGATGTTGGCGATGTGACAAACAGCTTTGACCACAAGGTTCTACCAACCAAGTAGCCACACAGAGAAGATGCTTCTTGTGGTTGCTAGCTCTTCAGAGGGGGCAGCAACTCTATCCAGAGGCACAACCAACACCCTTCACACTCACAACACAAGCAAAGAAGAATTCAATCATGGACAACGTTACGGCAAGAGACCCTAGCAGTTATTCCAAGTTCTTGGTTTTTTCCTGCACCACCAGGGCTTCTTATCCTACAATAAGTCCTTGAATTACAACCACTGTTCCCTGAAAAAAGTGACCGATGGCCAGTCCCCGTACCTACGACCGTCACAATATCCCCACAGTCACGTGATCAAAATTCAGCGTGCATTGATGACGGTTGCAATGGGCTCACGCGATCCCCATTCATGTTGTGACTGTTCGGCATCACCCCGGCACTGGAAGAAGTGACCGATGGCCAGTCGTCATGCCTACGACCATCACAATATCCCCATCATAGTCATGTCATCAAAATCTGGGCGTTTTAACAACTGGCTGCTGAATCCTGGGGTCTCACATGACCTTCCCAGCCAGCTTCCACCAAGCAAAGTCAACTGGGAAAGCTGGATTCACTTAACAACCATGTGATTCACTTAACGAAAAGATACCAAGTCAGGCGCAGCTCACTTAACAGAGTGCTTAGCCAACGGAAATTGTGGAAGCCATAAGCTGTGGACTACCATTTAATTTGCATTCGCCAGGTCATCTGAGTTGCAAATCTCTTTTGAAGGTCTGTCATTACTTGGAATGGTCGAACGGTCGTAAACCAAGGATTACCCATAGTGATGGGAAAGGATGAAGCACAGGCAGAGGGAACCACTGAGCATGCTAAAATCTCTGCTCCCTTTTCTTTTCAATGCCTTTTGTTAGCATGGAGGCAGACCAATTTATTTCTGCTTGATCTACGTCAATACTGAGACTTCAGCTGCTGAAATGTCAGAGATCTCCGGCTAATTTTTGGCTGAGATTTAAAACAACAACAACAACCCAGCCCTGAGGCAGTGTGAAAATTGCCCACTTACCCACCCACGTGTCTGTGCAAACTCAAGACGGCTGCATTTTGGGAGGCCTCAAAAATGAGGGGGAAAAAAAGAGTTGTTTTTTTTTTTTGTCCTGGCAAAGCAGAAAAACCTCCAAACAAATCAAACTTGGATTTTTAATGATCTCTCTCTCTCTCTTTCCCCCCTCTCCCTCCCTTCCTCCCCCCCTCCCCCCCCCCCACGCCCGGCCTTTTCTGCCCTGCATAAGCTGCCCGACATATCAATTCAGATTATAACCAAGATGTCAGCATTCCCTTTTCCAGCCAAAGTTAATTGCACGTTTGCAAGCCAGCCTTTGCTCCTTGCCAGTCTTCAAAACATTCATTTGTTTCTCTGCATCCTTTGGAGGAAATCACACCAACAATTGGAGCCCTAACGGTGAGGCCTCGGCAGGCGACAACCGATGCATTATTTATATTTTGTGCCAAGGAAACAACAGGACACTGATGTTTGCAGAAACATCCAACAGGGAATTTAAAAGTCCCGAGAGGAACCACCTGCTTTTCTCTGTTTGCTGGCTCAAGAGATGTTTAGATGGTCTTGTCAAGAAATAAAATGACTGTGCAGCCATTAGGAGCCCTGCATGCTTGTATGTCAAGTTGCTAGTCCATAGAGTCCTCTTTCCTTCCTTCCTTTCTTCCTTCCTTCCTCCCTCCCTCCCTCCCTCGCTCCCATCTACCTATCCATCCATCCATCCATACACACACACACATATATCCCTGATTTCGACTTCCTTCCTTGCTTCCTTCCCTTCCTTCCTTCCATCTAACCATCCATCCCTGATTTTGCCTTCCTTCCTTCCTTCCTTCCTTCCTTCCTTCCTTCCTTCCTTCCTTCCCTCCCTCCCTCCCTCCCATTTATCCATCCATCCCTGATTTTGCCTTCCTTCCTTCCCTCCCTCCTTCCCTTCCTGTTTCAGCCTCTCATCAAAGAAAATTTATAGCATTGAAACGTGATGGTTAGATTCCCAGAGTCGGGTGGCATTTAAAGTTATTAAATTAGTATTTCAGCTTTTCAACAGCTGCCCTGGGTTTCTGCTCCATTCAGTCCACTCAATCCATTGCAAAGAAATCAGAAAGTTTTAACGGAGAAACGTCCTTACTGATTTCCTTTCCTGCTTGAGCTCTTGTACATAACGGGCTAACTCGGTGGTGATTTGGGAGGTCATGTTCTCTGAAATGACCTCGTGTTGACCGGCGTAATCGTTCATTTCGTTCAAAGTTGCCAGGAAAGCTCGACATGATGAATACCTAAAAGGAGCCAAAATAAAAACACTTTAAAAAAAACCATCATATTACTTTTTGATACGTTGGACCCATTCGATTATTCCTAGGCAGCATGTAGAACATAGAGAATCATAAAGCTAGGAGGGACTTTAGTGGTTTTCTAATCCAACTCCTTGACCCCTGTGAAATGACAGGGCGTCCCAAACATTTTCCTTCATTACCAGAATCAGAAAGTCTTATCAAGCTCCGAGGATCTTCCTTCAGCACTGCCGCTGAACAAAACAGCCATAACTCAAGGACTATCTGTATTATGAAGACAAGATTAGCAAATGACTTTCTCATTTCCCTGGTTGAAAACCTACGTGTATTCATCCTCTTCTTTGGAGTTCTTTTTGGGCTGGTATTTCTTGGCGAGGTTCCTAAAAATAAAACCAGAAAGAGAGAGAAGGATTAAATAAATAAATAAATGCCGATAAATAGTTTAGCAAACTTTTTTCTTCTTTAAATGGAAGATCATTTGTTTGGGTTGGTTTGCGTCCATTTAAGATAAGACTTAATTCTCACAGCCCCCTCGTAGAAAAGCAAAACCATTTTGCAAACACAAAATAAGCAATTGCAAACTTCCAAAAAAATATTCTGGGCTCAAGCATGAACAGGAAGTCCTGAACATGAAGGACAGCCTGAAGTCCTTGAATTGATGGGTAGAAGCAACTGGAAACCAAGATTAATTTCTCTACCCAGCCTCTCGGAAACACTTTCTTGGGCTTTTTCAAGGGAAAACTTCACATTGTTCCCAAAAATAAAGAGAAATGGATTTCTCTCCGAGGGTGCAGCCTGCTAAATTTGGAACTTGGGTGAAGTTGCTTCGCCAATGAGGCAATCAGCGTGTCCTAACAATGAAACATTTTACAAGGGGAGACTTCAATCAGATACCCAGGCCTGAAGTTAAGTCTTATTTCTGTATCGGCCATAAACTATGCTGAAAGTGGAATGGGTCAGGTTGGGGATAAAATGCATAAAAGAAATGACAAAACCAATGAAGAAAAATTTCTTTTCCGTTCCCATTCGGGAGTTACAATCACGGAAACTTGCAGGAGACAGGATTAGTTGAAGGGCAAATAAACAAAGAGGATTTTGTTTTTGTTTTTTTGAAAAAGTTTTATTATTTTTTAGACAAACAAACAAACACAACATAAAAACATCAAGCCATCTTCCACATATGTACATACAGTGTGTTGGTTGGTTTACAAATTGTTTTGTGCATCCACTTCATAGTCATCACTTCCAATTACTTGTATATGTTCTCATATTATCTATCAAATATTCCTAAATACATTGATATCATTATTACTCAATCATTTGACTATACTATTATTCATTCATGTTTTGCAAGATAATCCATATTTTAATTGATTTATTTTAATGACAATTCATATTCACCCCAAATCTATCCTATAATTATATTATGATTATGCTAAAAATAAATCTTTATATATTCTTTATATTCTAAAAATCTACATATTTCATTACCATGTTTTATTGTCTAACCATTGATAAAATAACTCCCACATCTTATAAACAGGATTTTGGATAGAAAATGATCAGCCCGCAGAAGGTTCTTTGAATTTTAAGGATTGCTGGGGGCCAAAATATCTAGAAAAAAACCATGTTTTGTCCAGTAAATCCTAAATCTGAAACTCAGAGATGGTTAACCAAAAAATTAAAACAAGCTTTGCCCAGTTTAGGTTGCTTTAAATCCACAAATCTCTGCCATTAAACATGGTTCAAAACATACTTAGCCATACAGGTAGTTCTACAAGGATTACACACTTTGGACTCACCTAAGCTGCTTTGCATAATTGATCTCAATCTCAGTCCGGTCTTTGACGAATTTGATATATTTTTCCAGAATGTCGATACCCCACTGGGTGTGTTTTTCAAGGGTGTCAAATTGATCCTGCAGAAGAAGACAGAATGACAAAGTTGGAAGGGACCTTTGCGGTCTTCTAGTCCCCCCCTCCACCGCTCAGGAAAAAAAAGAGACAGAGAAATATTTAATTGGCCACTCGGAACAAGCGTGAAGGAAGATTAATCACGCTATTCATCCTTTTCAAAGAAACATTTTTTTAATTTTATTTTTTAAAAGTCTTCTTCTCATGAAGTTATCAGACCTTAACGACGAGTAATTTGGAAGGAAAAGCTTCTGTGGTTAGGTCTCACCTTTGTCATGTTCATGACAAAGGAATAAAACAGCAGCAGCTGAGAGGCATAACTTTTTGGCTCACCAATTTCTCCCCAGTAATCAGGCCGATATTGTCAAGAAATGGGCAACTCTGAAGAAAAACTTATTGTCACTCAAATGCCAGGAAAAATATCTATGTGAATTTGCAGGCAAAATCTGCTTCACATAACACTAATTGGCCCCTAACCCCATGTTAATTATGTTAATAAGCAGAAAACTATGACTATTCGGTACTTAAATATTGGTTCTAGTGGAATATTTCTCTAGATTAGAAACCTGGAGACTGGGAGTTCTACTCCTACCTTAAGCATGAAAGCTGGCTGGGTGGCTTTGGGCAAATCATCAGGAGACCGTGAGTTCTAGTTTTGCTATAGGCACAAAAACTGGCTGGGTGATTTGGGACCAATCACCAGGTGACAGTGAGTTCTAGTCCCACCTTAGGCATGAAAGTCGACTGGGTGATTTTGAGCCAATCATCAGGAGACGGTGAGTTCTAGTTCACCCTAGCTAGGTGACCCAAGGTGCTTATGACTAATTGGTAATAATAATAACTTCGCTTTCTTTTGCCAGAGTCATCCTATTATGATTTGCAGATTTGTATTTTTTTTTATTATTATTATAATAATTATTATATTTCTAGGTGTTGCTAAGAAGGATGCAGGAAAGGGATTTTATGGGTGATCTTTGCTTGCCTGACCTAAATTTTAGATTAAGATTTGCTACAGAATCTCTCTACCTTGAAGAACTCAAGAGATTTTTTTTAAAATTAACTTCATTTGGTCACTGTAAGTTAATTGCGCTGACCAAATGAAGTTAATTAAAAGTTTTTTAAAATTTTTAAAAAAATTCTGTGCTGTTTTGGCTTCTACTGAAGATAAAAACAGTGTTATTTGCTTATAATACAAAACTAACTAACTAAGCAAAACCAATCAATTTTCAAAGAAAACAAGATGTCAAACCAGCACAACTGGACCAAAAGAAGAAGTAAAGCTAGTTCCTGTTTACAAATATACAACCCTGGAAACAAAGTTTTAAGATTTTAAAAATAAACCTTCTTGCCAGGAGCTGGAACAGTTACAACGTTAAAGTTAATTTGAGTGATTTTTTTCCCTTTTGGTTACTAAGTTTCTGTTTAAGTAAGGAGGTGTTAGAAAGACAGAAATTGGAGGAGAAAAAAAAGGAATTAAGTAGAATATGTTCCCCACAGGAAAGTCCGCTACAGAGTTTAAAAAAAAAAAAAGATTATTTAATTTTTTTAAAAAAAATACAAATTACATGCATTGTCTTTATAAAGCTCGTTATCTGATGACATCTCTCTTCTTGAAAGTGTGGAAATTTTGCTGATTTAATAAAACTACAATACAGCTGAACCTCGACTTATGATTGCAATCAAGAGCCCAAAGTCACCCCTCTGGCTTTCATGCCTAAAGTGGGGACCAGAATTCACCATCTCCTGGTGATTGACCCAAAGTCACCCAGCTGGCTTTCATGCCTAAGACAGGACCAGAACTCTCAATCTCCCGGTGATTGGCGCAAGGTTACCCAACCAGCTTTCATGGCTAAATTGGTACTAGATTTCCCAGTCTCCTGGTGATTGGCCCAAAGTCACCCAGCTGGCTTTCGTGCCCAACATCCAACTAGAACTCACCATCTCCTGCTGAATACTCAGTTATCCATCTCGCTTTTATGCCTAAAGTGGGACTAGAACTCCCAGTCTCCTGGTGATTCACTCAAAGTCAACTAGCCGGCTTTGATGCCTAAGACAGGACTAGAACTCACCTTCTCCTGGTTTCTTCTGGTGACCCCTCCACTTGACCAAACTGTCTCTCTTTCTAGATTTCCCCAGAACCCTTCAAACTCTTTTTTGGATAACTAGAGAAGCGCCAGAAATGGTCATTTTCCAACAGAAGATTTGAAGAAAATAATTTGGAAGCCATGTCCTAAATGGACATTTCAACTTTCAGCTATCAGGATCATGAAGTTCAAAACTAGATGATGAGCAAGAGAAGGGCAAGAAAATTGGCTTTGATATTTTGGATATTCTGCATTTTGTCAAGTCACAGACAGAGCGATGAGCAAAGTGCTAATCAGCCAGACATAAGAGCCACCTCGTTAATCTTGCATAAGCTCCCAGAATGTTCTTCATGAAGCTGGAGATGCCGTTTGGAATTGAGCAACTTTAAGTCTTAAAAAGAGACAAGTATAATTATCTCTGTTAAAAGGTGGGCTCTTCTATATCAACCCTAGAGTTCAGAAGAAGAAATTTATTACCGGAAAGAAAGATCCAGAGTTTTCCTCCTTGTCACTCACCTGCATCATTCTGCAGTAGGGAGCATAGAAATGCATCGAAAGAAGTCAGAATTTTTATACCATAACCCACAGCTCTGAGCCGAAGACCTCAAAGATGTGCTTAATTTTGTGCCTTCTTCCTTTCTCTCATGTTTCTATTTCTTCCTTTCTTCCTTCCTCATCTTTTTCTTCTTCCTTTCATCTCTTCTTTTAACTTTTTCTTGCTCCATTCCTTCTTATTTTTCTTTCTTTCCTTCCTTTGCTCATCTTTTTCTCCTTCCTTCTTCCCTTCTTCTTATTCCTTCCTTCTTTCACTCATCTTTCTTTCTCCTTCCATCTTCCCTTCCCTTCTTATTACTTCCTTCCCTCATCTTTCTATTTCTATTTTTTACTTTTATCCTTTTCCTTTCTGTCATGTTTCTATTTCTCCTTCCTTCCTTCCTTCCTTCCTTCCTTCCTTCCTTCCTTCCTTCCTTCCTTCCTTCCTTCCTTCCTTCCTTCCTTCCTTCCTTCCTTCCTTCCTTCCTTCCTTCCCTTCCTTCCCTCCTTCTTTCCTTCTTTTTGATGGGCTCTCCATCTTTGCAGATTTGGGGATAGAGATTGGGGAACCCCCTTTCACAAAAGGCTTAACTCGCTTCTCTGCACATTGCTGAGGGTTGGGATAGATGACTCTTAGGATCCCTCCTGAATCATATCATTCTATGGTTCTGATACATCCAGACCCGTTCAAACACCAGTGGCTTGAAGTCAAGTTGCAAAACGGCCGTTTCTGGGTGGCAGCTTTTAAAACTTTTTCATACAGCCAGAATCTGAATTGAATGAAACAATTCTGTGAAGTTTAATACCTTCCCACCCTCCGGCCCCACCCTGTCCAAGCCCCCACCACCACTCCCCAAAATCCAAAACACCACACCATTGGATGTATCTCCCACCCCATAACCATACTTGCCATGAAATACAACCCTGATTTCTCCAATTAGCCTCAAACAGATATGGCCATGCAACCGACTAAGCCTTAAACGCGAAATATCAAACCGCGCCGAACTGAAAGGCAGGATTGCTGGTGGATTCCTGCAGTGTGGGAACTGGGTAAACCAGGGCTGTTTCTCAACTGTGAATGATGATTGGAAGAATGTAAAATCAGCAATGCACACACAAACGCCCCACAAACATTTGGAATTTAAGTCACAATCCACCTAGCAGCTGTTCCGGGTCTGGTTAGCTTCTTCCAGCAAATTGCAAGGACCCAAGTAAAAGAGACCGAAGGGGCAGTTTTCAGCTGCTGCCATAGCAACAGAGCCAGCATTCCTAGAAGGGTGGGGGCTGGGTCTTCTCCACCAATGGAGCATCGCTTGCCAGGCTGTTCCATTTCTAACTGTGGTTTGATTCGAGGAAGCCCACCACCCCTAGCCTGCTCCACCAATCAGGCCCTCCGCCAGCCGAGCTTTGTGGAAGAAGCCCTGCCAGCCTGCCATTTGCTCCAAGCTGCAGGGTGGCAACGTTGTGGAGGACAGGAAGCAGAAGGTGATTCCAAGCCAGGGTCCCTCTCCCCAACACTCCCCCCCCCTACAATTTCCCACTGGGGCTGAGAAGATGCAACATCTTTTGTGAGCATCTTGGAAGATGTGTGCAAGCTGCAAGCCCACCAGCCTCAGGGGTTGTCAGTCAGGGCTCTGCAGGCAGAAGGGTGTACATAATTGGAGGCCGATTGCAAACATGTAGAAGTAAGACAAAAGTTAAGACAAAGAGAAATTCCTTGTGTGTCCGATCACACTTGGCCAATAAAGAATTCTATTCTATTCTTAAGTAGACAACAACTGAATCCCAAATGCCCACTACTGAGCAAGACAGCTTCTGGGCGATTTGGTCCCCATTTTATGACCTTTCTTGCCACTGTTGTTAAGCAAATCGCCGCACTTGTTAGTAACCTGATTGCTAAGTCATCTGGCTTAACAATCATTGACTTCAGTTGTCAGCAGGTTGCAAAAAGGCCCCCCGCAACTGTCATAAGTACATGCCAGTGCCCAAGCCTCTGAATTTTGATCACGTGACCTTGGGAATATTGCAACGGTTGAGTGAAAAACAGACCCGAGTCTCATTTTTTTTTTCAGTGCCTCTATAAGTTGAAACTGTCACTAAACAAATGGTTATAAGTCAGGAACCGCCTGTACGCTTAGTGACTGAATGTTCCCACTGCTTTTGAGTAGGGGGGGAAATTTCCTTCCTTATTTCCTCCTGGAACACAGACTCAGACAGAGAACACAAAAGAGCTGATCTGAAATCAACCGCTTGCCACCAAAAATGGGAAGCAAAAATTTACCAACAAATAACACAAACAAGTTGCAGTACTTAATTCTCCTAAAGCAAAGGACGCTTTTTTCCCCCACCCTGGTAGTAAATGGATAGATAATTTTACACCTAAGGGTGCCAGAAAATTAAAATTGCTTCCCTTTTTGATGAGAAGCGTTTCACAGTCCAGGCTGAGGTTTGACAGAGGAATATTCTATTTTTAAACTGAGTGGCCCAAGCAGACCCTTAAATGGGCTGAAGCACCACATCACGAGAGGTGCACTTTTGCACTTAGCTAAGATACTCACACCTCCTTGGGGGGGTGGGGGTGGAAATTTGCACTTGAAGCAGAGGTGGAGGTGTGCACATTTTTTTTAACTGGGAATAAGGTTGAGTTTATTATTACCCAGAGAAACCCGAAGACACATCCTTCCTTGCCCTGAGTTACAAGCACGCAATTGTGGAGCTCTAAGGCGATCCACATCAGAAGGGCACCTTGTGACTCTGCATAACCAACATGAGAATAATATGGGCGATTTCACATCTCTTAAAAAATGAAAGTTGGCTTCACCCAGGAACAATTTTTCTCAGGATAGTTTGGGGAAACGAAAACCTGAATTCTACCGACACCGTTAACAGTTCCATGTTTCAATCTGGGTCATTGGGGGTAGAGAGGGAAACCCAACTTTTGAAGGCTGCTCTAGAAGTCTCATGTTAGAACTACGATCCCAAGGGCACAGAACGAAGAAGCCAACCCTGGTTCTAAGTATGGCTGAGACTGAGAGCAACAGAGGAGGACGTCATGACTAGACAACTGTGGTGTGGGCTTTACGTGGGGCTTCCCTTGAAGACTGTACAGAATGCCCCAAACGGTGCAGTTCTCGAGGGAAATTCCTTCAAAAGACGCTGCCCGAGTTTTACAAACAGATTTTGCCAAAATGTGGCACTGAGCTCTGCTTTTCCAGCAAAACTGTGACATAACAAGCAATGAATTCATTTACTGGCCCCTGTGTTCACTCTTCAACTGTGACAAAAAAAGATTGTAAAATCGTGTGTGTGTGTGTGTGTATCTACCTGCCTATCCACCTACCTACCTACCCATCCATCCGTGTGAAAAATGATTCTTTTTTCAGTGCCGTTGTGAGTTTGGACAGTCACTAAATGAATGGTTGTAAGTTAAGAACTACCTGTGGTTCTCAGCCAGGGGCTACCTGTATGGAAACAACCTCTGCTGAGATTTCTGAATATGCACCCATGTCCTCTCAAGCAGACCTCCATAAAAAGAAACCTTACCTTGGCCACAAAATCTAGCAGACTTAACCTCTTGCAAGAGTCACGTCAAAAGATCAGAGATGGAATTTACCCAAGACTTCACTTCATTGAGGATAGAAAGAGAGAGGAAATTTTCTTTTCCAGAGATTTGGGAGGGGGGGGTTCAAACTGACAATGATTGCCGCTGCCCCACCCCAAAAAAGCAGGTCAACACATGCTGTCCTATGGTTTTAAAATCCGGAATGATCTCACTGCAGTTGGCCCAACTCAGCCAAAGCAGAGCGGGCAAAATTGGCAATGCCAAGAAGATGCCAACACAACTCCCTATGCCAGATTTGGGGAGGTTCGGAAGAAAGTTTCAGCGGGTCTTCAAGATCTCCTTCCTAGGTTTTTTTAAAATCCTCATCTCACATAAACAGGAGTTGCTTGTTCATAGTGAAGAGAAGGACCAGGGGAGACAGGATAGCAGCCTTCCAATATTTGAGGGGCTGCCACAGAGAGGAGGAAGGGGCCAAGCTGTTTTCCAAAGCACCCGAAGGCCAGACAAGGAATAATGGAAGGAAACTGAACAAGGAGAGATTCAACCTGGAAATAAGGAGGAATTTTCTGACAGTGAGGACAATCAAGCCATGGAACAGAAGCTGCCTTCAGAAGTTGTGGAAGCTTCATCCCTTGAGCCTGGACTGCCATTTGTCAGAAATAGCATAGGGTCTCCTGCTTGAGCGAGGGGGTTGAACTAGATGACCTATAAGGTCCCTTCCAACTCTGATTATCTGTTAAATCTGTTACATTTCAGGAGTAATTGCACTGGTATTTTTAATGGAATGCTTTCAATCAGCCTGTCAGACGTCTGATTATAACATCAGGTGGGGATTCACTTCCTTGCTTAGTGACAAAAACAAAACCGCTCATCCTAACCACTTCCTTAAAGAAACTTTAAATCTTCTAGATAATATTCAAGTGAACAAGCTTCCCCTTCAGACGTCCATGAATACCCAGAAGTGGATGAAGAACAAAAAAAGAAGAAGAAGAAGGGGAAAATATTTGCAAAGAATGCCGAGGCGCTGAAAGCAAGAAAAAGGCCGTTGTTTAGGCAAGCAAATGAATTATTTACTGGAACTTCACATCCATTAAATTCATTGTGTTTGCAGTCCTCCATCCTTGAAAGAGTTAGGTCATTGTACGCTTACGTCATAGCTGTAATAACAGGAATATTTCTCAGGAAACGCCAATTAGATCTTCTGGTCAGAACTCCAGACAAAATTTGGCCTGGCAAGGATAAATCCATAGCAGGGCATTTTCCAGACTGGCTCATTCTGGAAAAGATCAAAAGGATCTCGCTATTGCATTCCTCAAAGTGACTCACCTAACAAACGTGGCAAGAAACGTCTTAAAATGGGGCAAAACTCACTGAAGAAATGTCTCACTTAGCAACATAAATCTTGGGCCTTGATTGTGCTCATAAATTAAGGAATAACAGAGTTGGAAGGGACCACAGAGGACATCTAGTCCAACCCTTTGCTCAAGCAGGAGATCCTACCTAGACCATTTCAGACAAGCAGCTGTCCAGTCTCTTCTTGAAAACCTCCAGTGATGAAGCACCCACAACTTCTGGTGGCAAGGAGTTCTGCTGATCGTTCTCCAAAATGTTTTTTTTTTTCCCCCTTGAAAAAAAAAATGTTTTTTTTTCCCCCTCCCTGATGATATTTTCTGCCTATCTCTGATGTGTAACTTTAAAAGAGTAAAGAGGAGGGAGAGTAGATCTGCCTTGCACAGGAAGGAAAAGTAAAGGAAACTGAAGTTTAGAAAAAGAAACCGCAAGGCAGAAGACAAGATTCTTATCTACGATGGATTTGAGAATTTGCAAAAAGAACCGTCTGTTTTTAAACGATGCTCTTCCTTGTTTCTATGTTTTATTATTGTCCACTTTGCACTCCTGAATTCCTCCTTATTTCCACAAACCTGAGATCTTTCAAAGGGAAGGAGGTAGTCCTCATTTTATGACCAGCAGAAAGGAGCTAAGAGAGAGGTTGGTATTTCTGACCTGACCATAGAGACCCATTCCCCCATCCCAACCAATTTATGGAGAGGAGTCCAACCTTCAAACCCAAACGAGAGATTGTTTAGCACTGATGGCTGTTATGATTTCTCCTTTTTATCTTCTCTCCAAAAGATAGATTGGGGGGGGGGGGGGGACTCACAGCTTTAAAAGCATTAACTCCTGCAAGAGTCCTGCTAAAATATGCATCTATCCAGTTGGAATCGATTTTAAAACCAAAAAAAAAGCTGTGTTTTGGTTTTATTTTCACAAAGCCGCTCATATTTTCTTCCAGAGGGGATTTAGCACAGAAACGTTCTTTGTTGCTTACATTCTTCAACAGAATCTCAAGCATAAATAGCAATCCACAGTGCAAAAATAAGTATTTTCATGACCGGGAGAAAATTATATTAGGATATCTGCCCGAGACTGTGTTAGCTACCACAGTATATTTTAAAATTCTGCAACAAGCATCTATTCTGACAAAATAGGGAGAGCTTTGCAAACGGCATAAATTATTCAAATAAAACAAACATCGCTCTCTTTTTTTAAAGCTTTATTTTAAAATTTGCCATGTTCAGTTAAGTGGCACAAACAGATTTCCTCCTGCAGTTCATCCTGACCAAGATAAAGTGTTTGCTCCGAGTTCAGCTCATTCAAAGTTACCCATGCATTTTCCAGAGTTTTTTTTTTTTTCAAAGTCATGAGATCTAGAAACCTGAGCCTCCTTCACTGGAGGAGAGAAAGGAAAGAAAATCAAACTGCTTTTCCATACCATGTTCCAGGAGGAAATAAAGGAGAAGAGGGAACAGATAAACCAGGAGGAGGAGATGGATAATGAGTAGGGAAGGAGGAAGAAGAGGAAGAGGAGGGAATGGGAAAAAGCGAAGGGAAGAGGAGGAAGGAGGAGGAAGTGAAGAAGGAAAAGGAGAAATAATTCTGCAACCCAAGTTCATTCTGAACTCTCATACTTGTCACTGCAGTTTTACACCATTTGCAAGGCTGTGGAACATGGGGATGCAGCAGTGATGGGTTCCTGCCCTTGGTGCGTGTTACCTAAATGCCACCATGTTGTTTGTGCATCCTGTCTCAATATTGAAAATGGAGGAAGCACATTCTTGGCCCCAGGGCGACCTTCCTGTCCATTCTCTCTTCCTTTTGTCTCTTAGTTTCTTCCTCCGCTTGGTTTATTTTGCAGCCTCACTTCACACACACACACACACACACACACACACACACACACACACACACAAACCTACCTAACTGCACGTTTCCCCTCCTGCTCCCCCTCCCCGAAAAGCCAGGACCCCTAAACACAAACCAACAACCCTCTCCTTCTCATTGCAAGAAAAGAAAAGAGGAAAACCAATTCCCCTTCAGTGCAAAAGCAAAAAACAGAATAACAGAGTTGGAAGGGACTTTGAAGGTCTTCTAGTCCAACCCCCTGCTCAAGCAGGAACACTACCTCAATTCCAGACAAATGACTGTCCACTGTTCTGGAATACATAAAAACAAGGACTGAGAGTTCTTCAAAAAGGCAAATAGGTGCTAATGGAAAAAAAATTAAAAAACAATGTCCCCCAAAACCATCAACTACGTTTGCTTTCTATGATGCTAAAATACAACTTAAGAGCTCTTGGCTTCTGCAGATGCTACCGCCGCTGTCACGTCTCAACTTCCTTCTTATTTTACTTTATTTTTCCTTCCGTTCAATCACGTCCGATTCTCAAAGAGACTTCCCGAACAAGCCGCTGCCGTTCTCTTGGTCAGGTTTGGCATTGTCTCCTTCCTAGGTCTGAGAGAAAGTGGCTGGCCCCAGGTCTCTTGGCACAGCCTACATCCTGCCAGGATGGCTTTGACACAACCCAACAACAAGGTTTGGTTACCCCAGGTCCTTGGAAGGGACCAAATCCAGGCTGCGCAACCAACTGTGATAAGAACATATTAGTCTTGGATATACTTCTGGTTGTCTAAATCAATTGGACAGAAACACAACTCGGAAACACTTTGAACTCTGAAATGCATAGAAGACACCCAACTGCTTGACGAAGTTCAGAGAGAGAAGAGGGTGTTTTGTTTTTTTTTCAGAGGAAGTTGATTAGGAGGGTGTGTTAAAACACGCATCATGGCTTCTGCAAATGCAGCACTCACAACAGACATAAGATTGTACATTTGACTCAAACATGCCTTCATTGGGCATCTTCTATAATTGGGTCAGGATCCAACTCCAGATCTTCTGGCGCTATTTTAAGATTCTGTGAGTTAAAATCCTGCAAACACCAGGAATGATTGCCCCACAGACAGACAATCAATCAATCAGAATAGAGCTGGAAGGGACCTTGGAGGTCTTCTATTCCAACCTCCTGCTTAAGCAGCAGACCGTACCTGGGCCATTCCAGAGAAAAGGTTGTCCAGTCTCTTCTTAAAAGCCTCCAGTGATGCAGCACCCACAACTTCTAGTAGCAAGCGTTCCTCTGGTTAATTGTTTTTCACTGTCATGAAGTTTCTCCTTAATTGCAGGTTGCGTCTCTCCTTGATTAGTTTCCATCTGTTGTTTCTTGTTCTGACTTCTGGTGCTTTGGAAAATAAGTTGACTTCTTCCTCTTTGTGGTGGCCTCATGTGATCACCATTTTGGGGCTCGATTCTGGAAATTTGGGGATCAATTGTGATCATAAATCAAGGACTACTTATAGAATTGCCTTGGACAGCGAAATGGGTACCCTATCAATTTCATTTTAAAATATAATAAATATGATACACTTCTCAATTGAATTAATTCTTTGCTTTGTCATCTGAAAAAGGATGCAGGATTATTTTATCTTTTAAAGAAATAGCTCAAAATCCCCAAATGGGCTACGAGGAAGCAAGGGTTTGCTTTGCTCCTATATGAATTTGTCTAATGTGAAAGACAGTTGCTAAAATGCAACAGGATTTAATTGAAGAAGAATAAAGTTATTGATTACAAACACACACACACAGCTTTTATGATTTATTGATACACAAACAAGATTGAATATAATCACTGGGTAATAACAGTTTATGTCCCAAAGCTTTGCCTGTTCAAATCCATATTTATGGATTTCATGCTCGTCACAAAACAATTGGATATGAAGTTTGGCATTTTGATCAGATACTGGTTTATAAATAAAACACAGAGAAAACCCTGCAGATATAATAGATGTTTCCTAGCAATCAATCAGTAGGGAAATAATAAATGGATTTTTCTGGATGGGGCAATTAATGGATTAAACTATTAAGCAGCCAGATATTTGAATATATAGGTGGAAAGTTTGGGCTGATGCAGTAGGGGGCAGATACAGATCGCTTTCAACTGTTCATTTAGTGATTGCTCAAAGTTAAACAGCACTGAAAAACGTCCATGTTTCATACTTATGACCATTGCATCCTCAGGGTCACGTGGTCCAAATTCCAACAGTTGGCAAACGACTCATATTTACGACGGTTATAGTTTTCCCGGGGTCATGTAATCCTCTTGTGACCTTCCAGTGATGGGAGGTTTTTAATTTGATAACTTGGTTGACTTATGCTCTCTAAACCAAGGGTGACTTAGTAGCTAAACCCTGATAATGAAGCCCCGCGTGGCTTTGTGTGATATGCAGAGAAGGACCAGTTTCAAACCAAACCAAAAGTTAAGTATTTCATGGTACCGAAGAGCGAATCCCTCCCATTCTCTTCCAGTTGTAGAAAATTAAAGATTGAGCTCCACATGACCCCACCAGCGCTTCCAAAACCAACCAGGGAAAAAGCTGCCTTCCATAACCACAAATACACACACGGCAGCCACAAGTTACAAAGATCTATCATTAGAACAAGGGCCTGGGTTTATTTCCAAGAAAAAACAAACCAGGACATTGGATTTATCTACTAAAAGTCAAGGTGGGTGGTGAAAGGAGGTTAGACAGGGCCAAAGGCTGCTCTGAGCTACTCAGGGGCTAGTTACTGAGGAGGAAGAGAAAGGAAGGAAGGAAGGAAGGAAGGAAGGAAGGAAGGAAGGAAGGAAGGAAGGAAGGAAGGAAGGAAGGAAGGAAGGAAGGAATAGCAATTGCACTTAGACTTATATACTACTTCATGATACTTTACTGCTCTCTCTAAGTGGTTTACAGAGTCAGCCTCTTGCTCCCAATAATCTGGTTCCTTATTTTACTGACTTCGGAAGGATGGAAGGCTGAGTCAACCTTGAGCCAGTCAGAATTGAGCTGCTGGCAGTCAGCAGAGTCAGCCTGCAATGCCGCCCTCTAACCACTGCGCCACCCGCACATCTACCTGTTACTTTGAGCAGCATGTTCACCCAGACCATCCATTCCACGCATTCCACGGCCTAAGCAACAAGCAGACATACCATCATCCCCCGCCCAGCTTGTCTTATTCAGCGACCGCCACAGGTTCTCCGTCAAAGAGAGCACCAGCCGCGTAATTAGCTGATTACTCGACAGCCGAGCCCTCCGACTCTTGCAAACGCCGAGAACCAACCCTGATCCGAGAGGCTCGCGCAACGATCCTTCAATTCTCCAACCTGTTTGGTTTCTAAAATGGCCGTCCTTCTTCAGTAGATCAACGCCTTCCTTATCTCAGGCAACCTTGCCTCGAAGTTGGAAATGCACCAAGTGCATTACACACCCTCCAGTCAACAGTTCTAATCCTGGCACCTGGAGTCTCAGTTTATATTTGGATGACACTGAGAGGGGATAAGTCCATTTCAAAACCCTTTGCTCCTTTTCCTAACACCAAAGGAAAAAATTGTTGGGCTCGGTTTCCCCAAACAATACAGGTAGTAGCCATTTCTCCCTTGCTCCACAGTGTCGAACAAGGAAAAGGAAGAGTGTCACAATCTTAAAGGACACTATACCCAGTGGCTGATAGAAGCCACCTGCCTCCAAAGGACTTATAAAAAGTCACAAGGGGGGAAATAAAACGTCTGATGATGCTTTATTTTACCTTCTCTGGTAAGGCAACGTTTGCAAGAAGACAACCAACCTCAGATCTGCTGTATATAAACAGGGAGCAAGTCAAGTTCACTAGCCTGGTAATGAAATGTCTGCCTGCAAAGAATCAAGTTCAGAGAGCATCAAAGGCTCCACGCTCCTCCACTCCACCAACTCTACTTTCTTCTAGCCCTGCTGATGCTACTGATTATTAATTACTAGTATTCTATAGTAGATTACGAGTGAACTGCTGATTGTAATTGGGTAATGAAAACGTCTGCAAGAAAACCAGAAAGCTCAGAGCTAGGGAGCAACTAGGGAACGCATGCTGGACTGATCATGTTCCCTAGCTGGGTCATGAAATGTCTGCAAGAAAATAACCACACTCAGAGAGCACCCAAAACTGCACACTGCTCCTCCTCCTCTCCTTGTCCTCCTCCTCCTCCATTCCACAAACTCCCCTCCTTCCTAGCACTGATGATGTTCCCTAGCTGGGTCATGAAACATCAGAAAGAAAAACCACCAAGCGCAGAGCGGCTGCACACTCATTGGCACTGATGCTGTTGCCTAGTTTTGGTCACCTGTTACACTAAACCAGAGTTTCCTTCACAGAATTGTTAAACCAAACCTCACATCAGCTCGGTTTGTGCACCAAGCTGAGCAATGAAAGCATGCTCAACCCCTCAGGCTGAATTTTCATACACTCTTTTAACCAAAAGTACATTTGGTTTT
Source organism: Hydrophis major (assembly GCA_033807585.1). NCBI lineage: Eukaryota > Metazoa > Chordata > Lepidosauria > Squamata > Elapidae > Hydrophis > Hydrophis major. The sequence continues at coordinate 3,380,374 of CM066341.1, read as the reverse complement.
TGGGACCTTGTTTTGTAAGCCACTAATTATGGCCTATTGAGCAAAATAGGCCACTACGTTCATCCAACAATCCAAAGTAAACATGGCTTAATGAGATTAATCTATCCAGCCGGTTGACTGGTCTTATTTCATATTTGAGACAAAAAATGGGGTTTCCTTCCCAAATCCACTGTAAAGCTTTAAATGTGCATGACACTACAACAGAATCCCAGAGTTGGAAGGGACCTTGGAGGTCTTCTAGTCCAACCCCTTGCAGTCCCCTTTCCTTTCCAATCTTCCGACAGAAGAAAATTCAGTGAATGAAATATGCAGGCATCACCACCCCCTTAATTTCCCTTTCCTTAATTGATCGCAACTACAAAATTGTTTGTTCTCTTTCTTGCTTTTATTTCCCCCTCCACTTCCCCAGTGAACATGTGAGTCAACAGAAACAGGAAGCCAAAGACATCCTATTTCATCGTGAATGTCATTCTTCCTTAAAAGTCTTTTGCTTTCCAATTTGCCATGAATACATATAAGAAAGAAAGAAAGAAAGAAAGAAAGAAAGAAAGAAAGAAAGAAAAAAAGGAAGGAAGGAAGGAAGGCTGCATTCACCCAACATGTTCAATTAGGCCAGTTGAAAACTGGCAGCATTCACAGGATATCCTTACTATCTTGGTTAGTTTGAGCTCTTTGTATCTTTTTCTTCTTCTAGCTACTCAGCCCATTCGATTAGGTTACTATCTTTGTGCAAACCTGAAAACTGTTACTTCAGAGAAAAAAAAAGGATCAAACTTGTTGAGTGAGCACCACTCCTATGTTCATAAAACACACCCATATGTAAGCTGTGGGCTAACGTCTCCGATTTATATAGCCAAAAGGTTGGATTCACACCGGAGGCCAAGGAGAGCCTGGCTGATTTGGGGGTATGTTTGGCTTTGGGCGAAGAGGAAAGGACCCCCCTCAACTTAATTCTGAAAGTCGGGGGTTGGGGGCTTGTCATGAAAGTACAGCCAAAGAGCCCTGAGAAAGAACAGCCAAAGAGCCCCCTTTACAAGGTGGGTAAAACCGTCAAAAGAGACTCCAGAAACGTCTTTGTAAAAGCAGAAAAAGATGGACGGATAGACATGGTCTCTTACAGACATGATCTCTTCAAGAAAAGCAGTCAAGCTGATTCATGTCATGAAAAGGCAGACAGAAACCAGAAGTAAATAAAGGCACCTTTCTTCCACCCCCCTCCCATTAAATAAAAAATATTTCAGCCTTTCTCTTCCATCCAGGTAGTTCTCAGCACTACCAGCCAAAGGTATCTCCTGGTTTGGAAAAACCTTAAAGAGGTTGCATGCATTCACACTCCTTTAGCTAAACCTGGTTTTCTCTCTCTCTCTCTCTCTCTCTCCTTCTCTCCATCTATCTATCTTGGTGGCTGGAATCGAAGGGGGGGGGGGGAAGGCCGCAAGGGGGGCGGGGGACGGAGGAGAAAAGCTGGAAAACATGGGGAGGTGCCTACATCTAAGACCCCTGCCTATAAAAGAAGGTGCAATATATATATATATATATATTAAGAAACAGCCTCTGTCTCCAAGATAGTTTTTGGCTTAAATCATTAAGCAGAAAAATATCAGACCCTCCTGATTTTTTTTTTTTTTTAAATATTATTTTAGCGAAGGAAAGCAGAATTTTTTGGGGGTGGGTGGAAATCATTATTCACCCCCCCCATACACACAAAGATTCCCCAGGTCTCAGTCCTGCTGGTCAGGCGTTTCTGACTTCGCTTCCACGCCCCATCACTCCAGCCTTCCTTCTTCTCTCCCACCCAAGACGGATCGGCTTAAACTCAGCCACATTTAAAAAAAAAAAAAAAAAGCCCATTCCCGTCCCTTCGGTTAAGAAATGCGATTTTTTTCTCTTTTTTTGGCCGCTTCCATCCCACCGGGGCTCGTGTCCTTCGCGATTGCATCAGTATAATAATAATGAGAATGATAACGATAACGATAATGATAATCTAGCATAGTTCTCTTATTTGCTGCGTACACTGTAGCTTTTTGTGTATAATAAATAAATAAATAATGAATTACAGCCGAGGTGACCAGGCACACGCTCCCCCCCAAAAGCTGCCTCTCCTCCCTCCATCACAAATGCATTTTACTCATCGGGAGGAAACGGATCGGCTGCAAAAGAACACGAGGACACCGCTTTTTTGCAAACCGTTATTTCTCTCTCTTTTTCCTCCTCTCCGGGAGGCGGAGGAGGAAAAAAAAAAAACGCTGCGAAGAAAATATGGAAAAAATATCTCTCTCTCATTTTTTCTCTCTGGTTTTCTTTGCCCGGGGAAGTTTGCGCATCGGCGGGAGGGGGCTGAGCGAGGGGAAGGGGCGAGCTCCAGCTCTCCCCCTGCTGCCCAGAAAGACCTCCCCCTCCCCCCGGACCCTGCCTACAGCCTTGGCACTGTCCTGCCCCCCCTTCTCCCCAATTCCAAGGGGAGACTTACCCACAGCTCGGTGCCCCAATTCATGGTGCCAGCAGGCTGCGGGGCTGGCGAAGCGGCGGCGGGGTCCTCTGCAAAGCGGCTGGGCTGGAGGGGAAGGAAGGGTCCTGGGGAGGGGGTGGTCTTCAGCCCCTTCTTCTTGCTGCCGCCTCCCGCCGTCGGAGGCGAGCCCCCTTCCGAGCCCTTTGCCCAACTGGCATAAAGCCGGCCAATTGCAAAGCCCCGAAGGCAAAAGGAGAGGAGAGAAGGGGGGCTTTTCGCCTGCTTTGTCTGTCTGTCTGTCTTTCAGGTCTCTTCGGGGACGTCTCCACTCCCTTAAAAAAAAAAAAAAAAAAAACAAGCAAAAATAAAATAAAATAAAATAAAAATCCGGACTTGCTATCTGCCCATCGCTTCCTCCGTCCGGAGCAAAAAATATATGTATGGCTCAACTCCGAAAGCTTAGGGAAGGGAGGGGGGGGAGATTGACAGCTCGGGGAGGCGGAGGGGGGGAAATGGAGAGAGCACGCATGCGCCGGGGGGGGGAAGAAGAGAAGGAGCGAGTGTGCAAAAGAGGGGGAGGGGAGGAGAGGAGGAAGAGCAGGGGGGCTCCCGGGATTGCGCAAGCGCGAGAAGGTGGGGGTCTTTGGCACACACGCACAAACACCCCAACCTTAAATGGGTTGAGCGAGACGCCGGCGCCTTTTGCAAAGCTTCCAGCGCAACCTGGCGGGCTCTTAGGACAGCCAGCAGCTGGGGTGGGGTGCGGTGTGTGGAAAGATATGTTTTTTTGGGGGGGGATCGGGGGGTGATGGTCAGCTGCGCAAAGCCCCCCCCCCTTAGCCTGGCTGTCGGGAGAGCGCAGCGGACTGGATCCGGATTTGCGCCTTTGCAAAAGGAGAACCCGACGCGCCAATGCCTGAAGGCGGATCCGCGGGGTGGAGGAGGGCGCAATTCTGCTTGGCCAGAAGCAGACGTGCTGCAGCTACTGGGCTGGCCGCGTGGACGTAACGCCCCCGCCCCCCCACCTTCCTCAGGCCTGTGGTCAGCCAGCTGTCCAAAGGCTGCAACTACAATCAATCCATCTGGGATAGAGCTGGAAGGGCCTTCGGAGGTCTTCTAGTCCAGCCCTCTGCTCAAATAGGAGACCTTACACCATTTCAGACAAGGAGCTGTCCAGTCTCTTCTTAAAAAAACCTCCAGTGATGGAGCACCCACAACTTCTGGTGGCAAGGAGTTCCACTGGTTAATTGTCTTCACTTTTAGGAAATTCCTCTTTAGTTCTAAGTTGCTTCTTGTCCTGCCTTCTGAAGGTGCTTTGGAGTATAGCTTGACTCCCTCTTCTTTGGGGCAGCCCCTCAAATACTGGAATCCTGCTATCATGTCCCCCCTAGTCCTTTTTTCTCTCTAGACTTTAGAACAGTTGCAAAACTCTTCTGGTTGTAACCCAAGGACTCCCTGAACTTGGTAGGAAGGTAGCTGGAAACCTTGCGCTCTTGAAGGCTTTCCACCTCAACCGGTAGGCCGGTTTTGCACAACAGCCATCCCAATTGGCAGAACCGAAGGGCTCTGGGAGATCATCTAACTCAGCCCCCCTGCAGGTCCACACAGTAGTCTTGTGTGATGGTATGGTTTGGCCAATCCCCCCAGGACAACAGCGAAGGAGAACAATGCGTGTGTATGTGTTGTACATGAAAACAACCATTGTTCTTTGTCAGAGCCACTGCGAGACCTCCGGTCAACAAGAATGCAGTGAAAACGCCCAAATGTCTTGCGGACGATCGCAGTTATGAAAGTGCCGTAGGGCAGGATCGGAATTAAAATCTCTAAAATACATCTTATTCGGTATGTGTTTGTGTGTGTGTTACATCTTCGTTTTGGAGACCCAGTCAAAACACCAGACTAGAAGGTAAGAAAATGTGAGTTCTAGTCCCGCCTTAGCCATGAAAGCTGGCCAATCATCAAGAATCAGGAAATTCTAGTCTCACCTTTAGCATGAAAGACAGCTGGGTGACTTTGGGCCAATCACCGGAGACTGGGAGTTCTAGTCCCGCCTTACGCATGAAAGCTGCTTGGGTAAGCTTGCACCAATCATTAGGAGACTGGGAGTTCTAGCCCTGCCTTAGGCATGAAAGACAGCTGGGTGACTTTGGGCCAATCACCAGGAAACAGTGAGTTCTAATCCCCTCTTAGCCATGAAAGCTGGTTGGCTAATCTTGGGCCAATCACCAGGAGACTGAGAGTTTTAGTCCAGCTTTAGGCATGAAAGCTGGTTGGGTAACCTCTGGCCAATGATCAGACGATAATGAATTCAAGTCCCGCCTTTGATATGCAAATCAGCTGGGTGACTTTGGGCCACTCCCTTCTCTCTCAGTCCAACCCACCTCACAGGGTTGTTGTGGGGAAAATAGGAGGAAGGAGGAGTATTTGTGTGTGTGTGTGTTTGCCGCCTTGAGTTATTTGCAAAAAGCAATGAAAAGGCAGAATGTGAATAAATAAATGACAATACTAAAGACACCCATACTCCCCCACTCTCCCAAAGAAAAAGCTGCCCTCTAATGGCAGAAACTCCCTACTGAGTAACCGTGGCGAAGGCCTGCCCCGAGTTCAAATCATGCACCCCCAAACCGAAGCATTTTTCCTTCTCCTTCCTGCCTCTTCCTCTTAGTCAATGTTTAGATGGCGAGCCGTTTGGGACCCAGTGTAAACAAGCCATGGATTTTCATAAGAAGCCCTCAACTTAACAATGTAGTGATCATTCAAAGTGAACAATGGCCCTGAAAAAAAGGGACCCACCACCGGTTCTCACACTTATAACAGTCACAGCTTCTCCCTGATCGTGCAAGTCTCATTGCCCGTTTTTCTTTGGCCGAGAAACGGATAGTAAAAATAAAATGCAGCAAGTGAAGTTTTTTTTTTTTTTTTAAATCGATGGATGTTAATTATGAGACAGCGGAAGGAATTAAATTTTTGCATATTTTGGCCTTGGTGGTCAAGGATCAGCCCGATTTTAGAAGACCTGAGTCATTTTTGCATAGAAACTAATTTAAATATACCGAGAAAAGCAGAATTTGCTTTTTAAAAGCATGAGAGAACAGACCACAATAAAACTGGCTACTGCATTTGACGTGAGCGAGGCGATCCAATTCCTAGTTTCAGCTTGCAGGTGGCCCCTGACATACAGCAATAGCACTTAGACTTATATACTGCTTCACAGTGCTTTACAGCCCTCTCTAAGTTGTTTATAGAGTCAGCCTCTTGCCCCCAACAACCATCTGGGCTCTCGTTTTACCGACCATGGAACAATGAAAGGCTGAGTCAGTCTTGAGCTGGTCAGGATCGAACTGCTAACAGTGGGCAGAGTCAGCCTGCAATACTGAATTCTAACCACTGCACCACCATGCAAGGGAGGAGAGAGGAGGGGAGAGGAGAGGAAAGGAAAGGAAAAGAAAAGCACTTAGACTTATATACCGCTTTCCAGTGCTCCACAACCCTCTCTAAGTGGTTTACAGAGTCAGCCTCTTGCCCCCAACAATTTGGGTCCTCATTTTACCCACCTCGGAAGGACGGAAGACTGAGTCAACCTTCAGCCTGGTGGGATTCGACCTGCCAAATAGCAGTAGGAGTAGCTTGCAGTATAACTGAGTCCCAAATTTCCACTGCTAAATGAGATGGCTCTTAAGGGAGTTTCACCCCATTCTATGACCTTTCTTGCCACAGTTATTAAGTGAATCACTGCAGTTGTCAAGTTAGTAATCTCGTTGTTCAGTGAATCTGGTCTCCGCATTGACTCTGCTTGTCAGAAGATCGCACAAGGGGATCTCGTGACTGTCATAAATATGAATCAGATGCCAAAACATCTGAATTTTGATCATGTGACCACAGGAATGCCACCAGGGTTGTGTGAACAATGGTCTAAGTCAAATTTTTTCCAGCGCTTTTGTAACTTTAAATGGTCACTAAATGAACCATTATAAATCAAGCACTTTAATCAAAAGACTTTGATTATTTAAACAGAAAGACTTCGATGCTGCTCGTCTTACACACAACGCATCCCCAGCCATAATGAAGCACGAAAGAAACAATAATACCAACAGCTATCAAAACTCATCAAGGATCACTTGCCACATTAAAGCAGGTTCAAAGGAAAAAAAACAACTACACAACTTTTTATGTTTCACAAAACTTTTCAGGCGGCTTTACAGAGCAAAAAAAAAAAAAGTTGAATTATGATGATCAGCTCGGTGCATTATATTATAAACTAAACCAAGGTTAAGCCAAGCATGATTGATCTTAACATTGAACAAGGTCAGTTTTTAGATTTCTACATTAAGACAATTCATTTTTCAATCGGTTTGTAGAATCGTTTGAATAATTAAGCAAGCAGCTTAATCATTACAACAGGAAGTCAAAGTAATGATTCTTAAATTAAATGCGTACTGAAATCTGGCAAACAAATGTACTCACGCAACATCTAGTGGCGAAGGGGAGAACACCAGTCAATTTCACCCTGTGAAACACACACACACACACACACACAAAATTCATTGCTACATTAATCTGTCTGTTTATATTTATGTCTGTAGTATTGTCAGGTTTCAACAGGATGTTCAAAGCAAAATATTTTCTGAATCTGGCCACGAGATTAGCAACAGCAGTTGGAAAAACAGATTTTAGCCATCAAATAGGCTGGTAAAAAAAACAACCCCAATTATAACATTGGCACCACCAGAGGAATATATTAGAAATATAGATTCTGCCTAATTAAATGTTCTTTTCCCCCTATCAGTTATCAACTCGGGACAATCTCATCCTGCTTAAAAAGAAGATTGTATAAGTTGCCAAATTAGACAGAAGGTAGTACGAAGAAGGATTGTAAACCTTTTTGTAAATTTCAGGAGTCTTTGGGCTTGTTCAAGCTACTTCCAGACTTAATCTTCAACTCCTGATAAGCAAAGGTATCTCTGAATATGTAAGGATCCTCAACATTTACTGTTTATAGAAACTGAAGTAAATCCCCCTCTCTGGTATGTGTGATATTATGCAGGAAATTCAAACATGGAGTGGATTTAATATGGTGAGCCAACCTTTCTTTCTTTCCACCTTCACTGAATGTACACAACATGTTGGCTGAGAGAAGAACCAAGAGAAACCAGAATAACAATTAAAACTAGATTCAAGTAAGAAAATGCAGGAAGAAATATGGATATTGTCCTTGAACATAAATGGATTGATTCACCTCAAAAAAGGAAAAAAACCTTTCAACAAACTTAATAAAATGAATTTGAATATAATAGGGCTCCAAGAAGTACACAAAACAGCACAAATACCTATTGAACTACCCCAAATTGGGGGATGTGTTTACATCATTAGTGCAAAATAAAACAAGAGATGGAGAGACTAATTTTAGAAATCAAAGATAAGGGTGAGACAGAATATTATGAAGTCTAGAGTAAAATGTATTAATGGCTGGAGTCAAGGAAAAAGAAGGAAAGGGTTGACGTTTTATAGAAACAAAAATTAAAGTTTTGTATACCAAAGAGAATGGAATATAATGGACAAATATGAGATGATACGAATACATGAGTATAAAAGACGGTTGTAGATATGTATATAATTGTAGTTAAATGTAAACAGAAATAATATGCAGCTAGCACTATACTAATAACATAAGGGAAAAAGGAAATTAATGGTTATGTGTATCTCTATACTATAGCTTGTATGGCCAAAATGATGCCTAAGAAAGTCGCCCTATGTTCGATTGTTTTTAATGTTTATTCAATAAAATTTATTTTTTTAAAAAACATGTTGGTTGGACTAGCGAAGGGTTGGGTAGAGATGAAGGCGGGGGCAGGTGAGTCTATATTTCCTGCCTTTGCAGATTGTCTTTGTGTGTGTATATATATTTATTATGTATGAAGGCTTTGAGCCTGTTTTGTAGTAGCAGAATTATTGTGAGGCTGGATTTTGTATCTGGGATGAACACAGAGACTAAGCCATGGCTTTATCAACCATATCTTTGGCGAGTGGGTTAACCCCTATCGTGATGGTTTATGTTATGTTTGTGGGGAAGATAAGTAAGAATATCAATACACACACACCATGCATACACACAAACATATACAAAAAAAACCCCAAACACAAATACAAGTTGGCTATATACATTTGACTGCTAATACATGTGTGTGTGTGTGAAGTTATATAAATATTATATAGTTATATAAATATATATTATATGAAGTTATATAAAATATATGAGTGTATGTTCACATATATACACATACTGTGTACTTGACATATATGAATAAAGTTGAATATATATATGTAGTGTGCATGTATATACTTACAACAGTGTGTGTATGTGGATAGATGATAGATGAGATAGATAATTTAGACTGATTGATAGATAAATAAAATGACAGATAGATAAAAACACTCATAACCAATGAAATGTGGCTTCAGGATGCGGTGTGACAGGGTGCAGCACCCTTGGGAGACAGCAGAGGGCGCCCTTTGAGACATCCGCCTTCCCTCCATGAGCGAAGAAAGCAGCGGCCGCAAGTTGAGACATCACCCTTCTCTCTCCCGGCCTCTCTATAGTCCGCCCGCTTTCGCTTTCCGCTCACCGGAAGTACCGCGACGCTCCTGCCGGCGCCGCCAGAGAGGCGGGGCGGCCGATGACCTTTAACCCCGGAAGAGGGCGGCCGGGGCGATGTTGTTGCTGGAGTGAAGATGGCGGCGGGAGGGAGCGGCGGCGGCGGTTCCGGTTTCTCCTGCCGGCTCCTCCTGGCCTTCCTGGCCGGGCTGCTCTCCGGGGGCCCCGCGCAGGCCCGGCTCCACCATCTCACCCTCAGGGTAGGCGGCGGAGGAGGCGGAGGGGCAGGCGCCGAGACACGCGGAGGGCCTTTCCCCGCCCCACCCGAACCCTCCAGCCCTCAGATATTTCCCGTTCCTGCAGCCCCATCATCCCCAGCCTGGAACCCCATTAGGCTGGTACACCCCAGAACCATCATCCTTGGCTGGGTTGCTTTAGGAGTTTTCTACCCCAAACACTCTCATCCCCAGCCCCTTCTTACACTCCGTCCCCATCATCCCTAGCTGAGTCCCATGAGGCTGGTACACCGCAGTCCCATCATCCCTGGCTGGGTTGCTTTAGCACTTTTCTCCCCTAAAAGTCATCATCCCCAGCCTGGAATCCATTCAGTCCCATCGTACTTTGCTAGGTTCCTTTTTAGGACACTTGTATCCCAACAACCATCCTCCTCAGCTGAGTTCCTTCAGGATGGTAGTTCCAGTCCCATCATCTCCAGCTTGGAATCCTTTAGCGCTTTTGCACCCCAGTCCCATTACTCTTGGCTGGATTCCTTTAAGACTGTTGTACCCTCCCAACACCCCCATCATCCCCAGCCTGGGATCTCTTAAGGCTATTACCCTCCACTCTCACTACCCCAGGCCCCATGTCTTTAGGCTGGTACACCCTAGACCCATCATCCTCATCTTGGATCCCTTGGAACCTGCATGTGTTGAATCGGCCCGCTTTAAATGCATTCTTTAAAAGTCAGCTTTTTTGGCACGGGTCCACGGAAGATGTCATGTCTTAAAATTACTACTTGGAGTGTCTTTCGAGTAAAATGTCTAGCAAGACAGTACAAGTGGTGGCAAATGCATAAGTGGAAATACTCAGGATGATCCTTTTGCTTGTTCATGCTACATTTTATCTATATCTGTCACCATCCTCCTCCTTCAACGACCCTGTAATCCAGTGCAGAGTTATATTCAGTAGATGTATTCTCATTGTGCCCAGAGAAATATCTGCCTCTACCTCGGATCAAACTCACAGCCTCCTGATTGTGAGGCGAGAGCTCCACCTCTAAGCACACCGCACCACTCACATTTGTGTATATTTGTGACACTGCTTAATTTTAAGTGGGTTTTTAAAATTTCTAGCTTGAAATGACGTTGATCTGTTACTATTTTGATCTGTTACTACTAGGTTGTTTCATGTTGAACTGTTTTTGAAATCTTTGAATTGCAAGAAGTTTAACTAGGCAATGGCTTTCCTTTATCTTCTGATACAAGTTGCCTTCATAACTGCAGTTCTCAGAAAATATATCTCATTTCCTGAAAGAACAGTAAGCACAGCATTAAGGTGGTTTATTTTAACGCACCAGTGACCGTGCTTACAATACAGCTTTCTTTTCAGCTACTGAGGCTTAACATTGCAATTGAAAATATAATTTATTCTCTTTAATTTTTTTTTGTTCAGAACATCCAGTTAACATTAGCTAGAACTCTTAATCTCGTAATATATCACTTCAGCATTTGATATTGTTGCTGGGGGGTGGGGTGGGAGGAAATACGTTGGTGTGTCACCATATTTTATTGTGATGAGTTGACAGTATTGTGAAATGTTCCTTTCCTGAACCAAACCAACTACTACTTCTTTTTTTGGCAGTAAACGAAAAAAAAAAAAAGTTGGAATTTTGCAGATATCTTGTACTCTAATTTTGCAATGATTCTTGGTTTTGATAGGAATATAAAAGTTGATTTTGTTCCGTACGTTGTGAGAATTGGTCTGCTAGAAAGATCTTATGAGTGCCCTAGAAAGCTTTCGGCTTTCCTAGATAAACCTGATGGAAAACGCAAGCAGAGCAACTAATTCTAATTTATTCTAAAGCTACCTTAACAAAATCTTGTAAGTCTGAAAGTACAAATCTCCCATTGTCTCTTTTACAGTCTGTTAGGGAGATCTCTTTCTGAGTTTCTTTCTCTGTCCTTTATGCAGCTCTGGGCTTTTCCCTCTTCTCTGACTGTTCTCAAAAGCTATATTAATAGAATCTTGCAAGTCTGAAAGTACAAATCTCCCACCATCTCTTTTTCAGCCTGAAAAGCTAAGGAGATTCCTTTCTGAATTTCTTTCTCTGCCTGTTATGCAGCTCTGGGCTATTCCTTCTTTTATCTGATAATTCCCTAATTTATTTGATCATTTTCCTCCTCCCACTTCCTAAGGTTGTTCCCATGTTCTACTGCCGAAGCAGTACTGCACCTAATTTACTCTGTGTTGCTTCCTCAGCATCTTCATCACAGACCTTTATGAATAAATATGAAGAGAATCCGATTGCGCTTCTGAAGTTAGGAATATATATTCCGTGGGGAGCTTAGTCTGCCTTTCAGAAGGCCCAAGCATCAGACAAGCTTAGATGGCTTGGTTGGGAGGAAAAGAGTTCAGACAGCTCCTCCCTAGCAATTCTTAGAGAGTGTATTTATAGTGACGCAAATACTTGCTTTAGTTTGGCAAGATTTTTGCCTGGAGGTGAGGAACAAATGAAGGAAAACGCTCAGAAGTCATTTTACTTGCCCTCCTTGGTTCTTGCAGCCTGACATAACTGTAGTCATAAGCGAAAAAGATTCCTGCTGAATCAGGACAGCCATTCAGTGCGTCTTCATATTGCAGTTAATTGTCAGGTGCAAATTAACCAGGAGCATTTTTTGGCTTCAAAGCAACATTATTGTTGCAACCTAGATACTACAAATTAATCAACTAACGGTCAGGGCTAAATTGGCGCTAGATAAAGGTCAACAGGATTCATAGCCGTCTGGATCCTTGGGTCTCTTGTGCAGCGACTCCAAACTGATGACACATTTAACTCCACTGTCCAGTTCACCCTGCTCATTTCCTACCATACCAGTAGTGCTTGACTTACAACAGTTTGTTTAACAATTGTTCCGAGTTACAACAGGCACGTCTTTTGAGGATCTTCCTTACGTGGACATTGTGTTTGAAGGACTCTGGAAGGCAACCTTGAGGCCATTCAGGTCGTTCTGGGTGTTAAACTAGCGTTGGCACTCATAAAGATGAGTGGAGGATTGTCGTAGCTCTGTCTCTGTGGTCTCTCTTCTCCGTAATCAGATCACTTGGAAGCCCCACCAGAATTTCGACTTTGTGGAATGAGTCTCTGGTGAGGGACCACGTTCTCCAAACCCTGCCAGATGGAGGCTCATCAGGGGTCTCATCCTCCTGGCAGATCTTAGGAGATTTGTGTCATTGTACGAGTAGGTGATTAATGTGTCTAATTATACCACAGATGGCTAGAGGGCAGCCAAGCCAGTGACTTTGAACCGTGATTAGAAACCCTGTTTTTGTTCCTCTCCCCTGCGTACCGTAACCTCCATCTTTCATGATCTTCTCAAAACAAACAAGCAAAAAGCCAACTGACATTGCACCCAGGACAATAAAGGCACGAGTGTTTATTTGGCTTTTAATGCTACCGTAAATGTGGGCCAGTTGCCAGTCACCCAAAATATAATCATTTGATTGGGGAGGGGTGGGGACAGCTGTTCAAATCTGGGTTGTAAGTAAACCCTGGGAAGGTCCATTTGTAATTCTGAATTGTCACTAAGTGACTGGCCATAATTAGAGAACTACTTGCATTTGGCAATAGCTACTGCTTCATAGGCTTCCCATAGTTCCACAAAGAAGAAGAAGGAAGGGGGGGAGAAGGAAAAGGAGAAAAAGAGGAGGAGGTTACTGTGGGATGTTCTTGGTGGTCTCTGAGCCTGGTGGTTTTCATGCAAACATTGCATTACCCAAATAGGTAATATCATCAAGCCCTCCTTCCTTCTAGCACTGATGATGTTACCCAACTTGGTAATGAAACGTCGGCAAGAAAGCCTCCAAGCTCAGAGACCACCAAGGATTCCAAAGATTCAATGGGGCTGTTTTGCTTCCCACCCTGACACCCGCTTCCATCTATGGCCCCCTATAAACAGAAATTCCGTTTCCTCTGCTCCAGGATGATCTGAGACAGAAAGTCCACCTCAACACATTTGGCTTCTTTCGGAATGGGTTCATGAGAGTCACCGTCAACAGCCTCTCGGTCCAATCCGTGGGGGAGAGTGACAAAGACATTCAGGTAAGTCCCTTTTTGGCCCGATGTCCGTCACACAACTATGATTGAGTGTAGAAGAAGGACATTCAAATTTGAACTCACTCCCCCAAGAGTGGCTGGTCTTCAGAAGAAATAGGCCTGCTTCCTTGGCACATTGGATTTTAAATCAATTCTATCCTTGTGTCTGTCACTTTTTTCAAAACCTACAGGCAGCCTCGAATATTAACCCTTCGTTAAATATATATATATATATATATTTTTCAGGTGGGCTTCAGCTTAGATCGAACACAGAACGATGGATTTCCCACTTACCTGGTAAGAAAGTCCTACCTGGATATTTAGCTGCTCTGAAACTCTTTGAATTGGGTAATGCTGTACATTTTGGACAAAAATGGACAAATCTAGTCGTCATGCAAACTAGAACTTGCTCTCGGTTGCCTCGTGACTCGCTACCTTTTCCAGGCACAACAGAGGGCCACACATTAGTTACAAGGAAGTGGTTGTAAGTCGAGGATCATATCGAGACCAGCTGACTTTAAAAGCTGTTTGGATGATGTTTAATTAAAGGGGTTCATCCTCATCCTATAAGTATCTCTCTGCTTCTCCCCCCCCCCCGCCTTTTTTCCCCCTTTTTTTTGACAGAACGAAAAAGTGGATTACTGCATCTTGAATCAAAAGCCAAGCCATGAAGTCTTGGCCATCATTCTGCTCCTGGATTTCTCAGAGAAGCTGTAAGGAATCTTAGGGAACTGGAGGTGGCTGGGGAATACTGGGAGTTGCAATCCACACATCTTTAAAGTTGCCAAAGTTGAGAAACACGTAGAAAGCTCTGTTTTTAATGTTTGCTGAGCCTCAAAAGCAATGCAGCCAAGACAGCTTAAAGTCGTCTTTTAAAAACTATCTATCTATCTATCTATCTATCTATCTATCTATCTATCTATCTATCTATCTATTTCATCTATCTATTTCATCTATTTCATCTATCTACCTATCTATTTCATCTATCTATCTATTTCATCTATCTATCTACCTATCTATTTCATCTGTCTATCTATCTATCTATCTATCTATCTATCTATCTATCTATCTATCTATCTATCTATCTATCATCTCATCTATTTCTTCTAGCTGTCCATCTATCTATCTATCTGTCTGTCTGTCTGTCTGTCTGTCTACTATCTATCTATATTTCTATCTTTTTTTATCTAATCTATCATCTATTTAACTCTATCTTCTATATTTATATCTATCCCGTCTATCATCTATTTATCTCTACGATCATCCATCTATCTATCTATCTATTTCATCTATCTATATATCTAATAACTGTATCTCATCTATCTCTATCTCATCTCTCTATTTCTTCTCTCTATTTCATCTCTGTCTCTGTCTCTGAGGATAGAGAATATCCAAGTCATTTTAATGAGATGCCTAAAAGGAAAGATTTTGAAAGATTGCTCAAGTTAATTTGAGAATTAAAGCATGCCAGAGTCATTTGTTCTCCTGGACGAATTGAATCTATTTAAGGAGTGTAATTAAAACAAAAAGATCAATAAGCCAATGTCTCATTTTGGTGCATGTAGACGCAAACTAAATAGGAAGAAATGACTCTGTGACATTGGGGTCATCAGATGCTCTTGTTTTTTTGTTTTGGCCTCTCATTCAGCATTCCACTCAAACTTTGTCCTTTGTCGCCTGCAGGGTCAAAGTCAAGTTCGAAAACAAAAAAATCCCACAGTTGCCTGACATTATCTTCAGCGAATCCCAAGCAACTGGTCCTCCAGGAATTACCGATAAATCTGGTAAGTTCTTTCCCTCCCCCTACGCAGCAAGGTAAAACATGGCACTTCCTTTGCAACATGAAATTTAAGAATTCTTACATAAGAAATAATTAAGAGACGCCAAGAATTCACCCAGTGCTGGCATAGAGCTGTCTGTGGTTGATTCTCCGTCATTGTCCTGAAGGATCACAATATTGATTCAACCAACACAATAGACGTACACACTTTAAACCCCAAAATACACTAAGGCAGAAGGTTTTCCACCCCAAGGATAAAACATCCAGACACCCGATCTGTAGAGATTCTCAGTCATCCAGGTCATAGTTGTCCCAAAGGTGCTTTTTGAATGGTGTAAGAGTAAGAATGGATTTCCAGAGGGAAAAAAATTGCAGACTACAGGACTCAGGAGCACTACTCAGGTGACCCTGAGGACCTAGATAAATCTCCAAGTCCTTCAACAACCCTTTAAAAGGATGCAAAAGACCAGTTCTGTCTGCAAGGAATATAAATCCTTCCATTCCCCACTATCCTGTCAGAGCTGAAGAAGCTTCTGGGATGTGGAGCAAAAAGCAAGGAAGTCCAGTTGCCTCCTGAAAAAAGTACTTTTAGGGTACCCAAACAAGTTGAGGGATGTGGTGTATATGCAGTACAATGCAGTGAGACATATACAACTTCAGCCACGAAAGGAGCTGTTGTCATTCGAGGGCTACCTGTAATTAAGTCTGAAGGTCATGCAGATGTGTCCTTCTGCATACAGGCCAGTTGGATGATCTAAAGTACCCATTTCCCGCCCTCCCTTGTTCGAATTGTGTCTGATTTTGCTTGTCTTCACCTTTTAAAACCAGAGCAGGCGCCTAAGGACAACACGACGGAAGTCCAGGTAAGCAGCAGCTGGATTCTCAACAGAAGAGGTAATGTTCTTTCTCCATCCCGTTGTGTGCGATGCTCAGCCTGCTGGCTGGGGAATTCTGGGAGTTTGAAGTCCACGCGTCTTCAGGCTGCCAGCCTGGAGCAACACTGACATGGAGGCTATCACCAGTTTGAAGAAAGCTTTTGAAAGCTTAAAAATCCCTTTTTAAATTTTCTCATTGGTTGTTGTTGTTGTTGTTTTTTTACTTCATTGCCTGCCTCTTACCAACCCCAATCTCTGGCAGTTTTATTGTCGGGGAGTCACCAAGGATTAAACTAGGTTATCTATCTGTGTTCTGGTGCTTTGAAGAATAGCTTGTTTCCCTCTTCTTTGGGGCAACCCCTCAAATATTGGAAGACTGCTATCATGTCACTCCTAGTCCTTTTTTTCATGAAACTAGACGTACTCAACTCCTGCGACCGTTCTTCGTAGGTTTTAGCCTTCTGGTCCTTTAATCATCTTTGTTGCTCTTCTCTGCACTCTTTCCAGAACCTCAACACCTTTTTTTTATAATACGGTGGCCAGAATTTATACTTGTTGCTTCCGATCTGATTTGGCATAGCCACAAAACTTCATATAAATATATATATATTTTGTCCGCCAGGTGCCTGCTGTGAGAACACACCCAATGCAAAGCGGGAACAATAGTTTTTCATTCCAGGTAGGTGCTTTTTGTCCTTACCATTTCTTATGAAACCTGAGCAGGCCTTGGCTTGGTTTGAAATGGCCAGGGTGTGTGTGTGTGTGTGTGCATTTTTTTTATTAGTTTATTAGATTTGTATTGTTGCCTATTCGCCATGGCCATCCACTCATGCAAGGGGGCTGAACTGCCTACCATTTCTCAAAGAGGAAAATGAAATAAATTTTTAAATTTGGCCCTGCCTGTTTGCAGGTTGAAAAACAACATCGGCTTCCTGCCAGCCAAAAGATTCCCAGACTTGTCTCTTAAATCATATTCCTGTACCTCCATTATTTGGCTCTGCTCATATAAGTCGTTGGATTTCTCTTTCTTTTTGCCTTTTATTTTGTTGTTCGGATAGTCCTTCACTTACGACCATTAATGGAGCCCAGAATTTCTGTCTTATGCCAGGACGGTTGTAAGTTGAGGCTCCCACTGGACTGACTCCTTTTTCT
Source organism: Hydrophis major (assembly GCA_033807585.1). NCBI lineage: Eukaryota > Metazoa > Chordata > Lepidosauria > Squamata > Elapidae > Hydrophis > Hydrophis major. Next base: position 3,363,214 of record CM066341.1, on the reverse strand, counting down.
GACTTTTGTTGTTGTTAAGGAATCCCTGCCACTGTTAAGCTAGTAACACAGGTTGTTACTAACTGTATTTGTTTTGTGTTGCTGTGCGTTTATTGTAGAGGGATTTTATTAGTTGCATTCATCTGCCTTTGTGGCAGTTGCGAAGACACCAGGAGGGCAAGATAATTTTTTCAGTTAAACAAAATATTACAGCTGAAACGTTTTTCAGTGGTGTTTGCTGAGCCTTATAAAAAAAAAAATCTTACCAATGAAATAATGACTAGAGATCAACTATGCCAGGGGTCTCCAACCTTGGCTCCTGGAAGCCTGGCGGACTTCAACTCCCAGAGTTCCACAGGCTGTGGAATTCTGGGAGTTGAAGTCCGCCAGGCTTCCAGGAGCCAAGGTTGGAGACCCCTGAACTATGCTATCCAGGCGCATCCAGAATTCTTCCAATTCTCGTTTTGCTTTGAAAGCAGAATGGAGACGGCTTTGCAATAGAATAGATGAAAATATTTGAGAGGTAAATAATATCAGCAGAATGCCATCCTGGATATTTATTGGGTATGTAATTTCTAAAGCCACCCAGGGTCACTTGATTGAGTTGGGTGGCTGTAGAAAATGAATGAATGAATGAATGTATATATAAATTGTATATATTGCTGTGCACAGCCACCCTAAAGTTCTCTGGTAAAGTAATTTGTAGTGAAACCTGCAACAAAGAAAACAGTAAAAAAAATAATAAACATAGCCAATAAAGCACCTTAATTCGCAATCTGCAAAATCTGGCCAAAGTCATCCCTTCTTCTTTTGGTGTGCTTTTCAGTTCAGCATCAATTCAAAGGAACAAGAAGGACTTTATAGTCTTTATTTCCACAAGTGCATACCGGGAAACGTGCAGATTGAACAAGTCCCCTTCAGCTTGGACGTAAGTTGCTTTTCTTTTTCTCTTTTCCTTCCAAGGGTCAGGAATTGAATTACTCGTGGGCGTTTCATTGTTCCCAGATGAAACTCCTTATCAAAAGTCTGTCTATCTATTTGTATCTATATCTCTCATTTCATTTGTCTGTCTGTCTATCCATATATATGTCTGTCTGTCTCTTATTCCATCCATCCATTGATGGCTGACAGACATTATGTAAAACGTCTTACAAAACATCAGAACGATAAATAAGGGTCTTAAATTAAAAAAAAAAAAAAGAATTAAAATGAAACCAAGCAGGATTGTGAGACAGAGAAATCTCTTTGACCTGAATTAACCCTAGCCCGTTCACACAACCTCAGTGTTTCTACCAAGGAGCAATTGGCTGGGAATTGCGTGGGAGGGAAACGGTCCCCGAGGTCAAGAACATACAGAAGCAGATGAGAGACACAAAACTGAAAAGCAGCCATTTGTCCAGAATGGCCTAGGCTCTCCTGCTTGAGCAGGGGGTTAGACTAGAAGATCTCCGAGGTCTCACCTAGCTCTGTTATTCTACAATATCTTCTTGAAAAAGGACTGTAGAGTTCCAGCCTGCTGCTCGGAGAAGGGCATTTTCCTGTCCTTGAAGGAATGGATCCTTATCTGAAGCAGCCTCCCAGCCAGGGTTCCATAGGATGCTTGTCGTCTTCTCCCCTTTTGCTGGACCTTCAAACAGCTTCCAGCTTTCTGGTGACCCCTGTTCTGCTTGCAGATTGCCATCACTGAGCATAATCCAAACAGCTACCTCTCCGCTGGAGAAATCCCACTTCCCAAACTCTACATTTCCATGGCGTTTTTCTTCTTTGTGGCTGGGGTCGTGTGGATCCACACCCTCCGGAAGCTCAGGTAAAACATGTAGGAACTCCTGCTTGGGCAGGGTGGGGAGGATTGGACAAGATGACCTCCAAGGTGTCCCTTCCAACTGTGTTGTTCTGTAAACCTGTGTGAAGCGGTTTCCCCAAGGGGGATTTTCAAAGAAAGCTTCACTTGGAGCCCATCGGTAAATCTCTCTTAGGAATCGCAGCCGAAGATTCCCAGGCAGATACTCCTCTCGGTATAGGAGAAACAACGGAGATCAGATTTCCTTTGCAAAGCAAGGCAGTCGTAAAGCCTGAATTTTGATCACGTGACCATGAAAATACTGCAATGGTTGTAATACCTAAACACGTTTATTGACTTTTCAGGTGTCCCGTTTTGTCTTGCAGGGCTGATGTTTTTAAGATCCATTGGTTAATGGCTTTGCTTCCTTTCACCAAGTCCCTTTCTTTAGTCTTCCATGCGGTAAGTTGCTCCTGGATTCCCTTGTTTCTGTGCCGCAGGGAGAAAGAGTCGTTTATAATCATTGGGCTGGAAGGGACCTTGGAGGTCCACTAGTCCAGCCCTCTGAAGAGTTTGCCTGTTCCAGAAATTGAGGCCAAACAAGACTGTTTTTCTACAGATAGTGCTTAACTTGCAAATGATTTGGACTGTCATCCCTTTCACCTCTGACAATCAGCTGGACTGACTTCCAGGAATTGCTGTAAAACATCTGCAGATTACTTGGCTGTCTTGCCTTACTTTGTTCCAGTTGCTTTACTTAGCAGCAGTATGTTTTACACTAAAACCTGGATTATTCTGACTTCCATTCCGTAAATTTTGAGTGGAAGAAGCAACATTTTGCTTCGGAATTCACCCCCTTCCCTCCCAAACAGTAATCCAAATTTAATTAAACAGTCTGGACCATCAACATCATTTGTGTAATTACATACTTAACATTTTTGTATCCTTTGGTCAGTTTACACAAATGACACTTAACACCATACATTTGGATTTAGCAGACATTTGGATTTAGTGGACTTTTGGATTTAACAGACACCCCCTTTTTACCAAATTGTCAGCCAAATCGAAGCTTTATTTGTATTGGATTTTATTTACATGTTAATTTGTTTCTTCTTTTTAGAATCTTATTAGAATGGAAGGCTATTGTAACAAAACTTGATAGGAATACTTAAAAAGTTTAATGGCTGAATATCAACCTTTGCACTAACTCTTGCTCTCTCTCTCTTCCCCCCCCCCCCCCAGATCGATTACCACTATATCTCCACACAGGGCTACCCCATCGAGGGCTGGGCTGTGGTCTATTATATCACACACCTGTAAGTCTCTGGAGTTTGGTTGTAGATTTAAACCAATCTAGTATGGGTTAATGGCAGCTGTGATATCTTAGATGGCATGTGGCAAAACAAACCGTGTCTCCCCACTTCAACAAAAACTTGCAGTTTTAAAATGGTTTCGTCTTTTATGAGATTTCAGCATGAAGGTTACCAGAAACTTATGAGATTGTTATCAGTTGGAGAGGCAGCCTTGTGGACATCTGTTGTGAAGTTAGATTTGTATCTGTCATTAGATTGGCATTTCTGCTCTCCTCCTGGTTCTTTCACAACAATCCTTGAAGGTAGGCTGGGCCAAGAGAGAAAGAACAGCTGGTAAAAGTCACCCAGGAAGCTTTGGACTTCTCCCTGTATTTTTAGCTCAGAACAGGACTCTCTTATAAATGTTTAAAATCTGGATTTCCAAACCTGAAGTTGCAAAGCATTGTGCCACCGTTCCTGCCCCCAGGATAGTACCTAAGATTCCTTTAAAATATGATTTATTGTTATTATTTTGCATTTGAGCCATGTGCTCTGCTTTTAGGAGATGATTGTCACTGGAGTATTATCTCTTGTTCTTTTTGAACTGTTTTCGCTTGAGGGCTGCTTGGGAATTGCCGGATGAGTCAGTCAACCTGTCGCCGTTTGTGTCTATGTGTTTTTAACCAGGTTAAAAGGCGCCCTGCTGTTCATCACCATTGCTCTCATTGGTACAGGCTGGGCTTTTATTAAGCACATCCTCTCCGATAAGGACAAGAAGATTTTCATGATTGTCATCCCGTTGCAGGTGAGATGGGCCAGGAAGTTCTTGGCTGGATTTGTTGTAAGCAGGTCTCCTGCCCCTGGTGGAGACTGACTCTGAGGGAGAGGAGGAACAGCCAACAGGGAGTGGAAGTGTGGCTCCGGAGGTTGTGGAGGAGGCTGGGGAAGGGCAGAGGCTGGCTGAGCAGTCAGAGGACCCAGGCCCATCCCCTCTCCATCCTAGGGCACGCAGGGAGGAGAGGATAAGGGAGAGACATGGCCTACGGGGGAGGAGAGGGTCTTGATCCACTTCATGGGCTGCAGCTGTGACAACTGGATAAGACATGCTGGAAACAAAGCGTGGAAATATCTCTAGTTTATGGTTCCTCTCGGAGTTTGGCGTCCTTCCCAGTGTGTGTTCTGTTATCTGTGGACGTCTTCAAGCCCTTATCTTGCCTGGTTTGTGTTGGTTTTTTATTCTTTATAATTCAAATGGCATTTCCTCCTTCTTCTAACTGCTTGTGTGAGAGTTTTTTGTCTCCAAAAAACTATTTGGAGCTTGGAAGCAAAGTGAAGGAATAAAAGGGGCTTCACCTGTTTTTTGTAATTGTGTTTAGTTTGTATCCCACCCTGGGTCATCACAGCAGCGTCCCAATTTGTGCATGACGTTGGTTGCAGGGTTGCCTATATTCTCTTCTGCAACTCACACTGTGCAGCCAGCTCCCTGGAGGACCCGTGACTGGGAAGGCAGAAAATATAGGTGGCCTTTGACTGAATGACCACCCCTGAGCCCAAAACCTCTGTCGCTCAGCAAGGCGTTAAACTCGTTTAACTGCTGAATCCCTTAGCGATGGATGTTCCAGTTCCAATTATGGTTGTAAATCCAAAGTGTGTGTGTGTGTGTGTGTGTGTATGTTAGACAAAGTGTATCCACAGAGGATTTTGTCCTTGGATAAAGTGATTTCAAGTCTCATCTATCAAACAGCCCTAGACCTACCCAATGTTGCTTCCGGCCTTTTGTCTACAATCAGTTGTCAGATTCGCCCCGTTTCCCCCTTTCCCAGGTCTTAGCAAACGTGGCCTTCATCATCATGGAATCCACAGAAGAAGGCACAACGGAATACGGGCTGTGGCGAGAGATCCTGTTCTTGGTGGATCTCCTTTGCTGTGGGGCCATCCTGTTCCCCGTTGTATGGTGAGTTTGCAGGAACGAAGGCCCCTGCTTTGGGGAAGAGCTAAAAACCCGGCCAACTTCCCTCAACGAGATAACATTTATTTATGCCACATCTCGATTACACCCCAAAGAGAGGCGGGAGGGGGGGGCTTCTACATAGATCCACCATCTTTTCTAGGCCTCAGTGGGCTTGAAGGATCCTGCCCAGGGATCTACCATTTAATTCGCTGGTCGTTCTCTGTCCTAGGTTGATCCGACACTTACAGGAAGCTTCTGCCACCGATGGGAAAGGTAAGTGATTGATCCCCAATTTGGGGCTGTTCAGCTATTGTCAAGGTTCTGCCAGATTTCTCAGCCGGAGGTTCGAAGCAACTTCTTTCCTACCAGTATCGGTGAACATGGTTTTTTCACCCCCAATTTATTGGATCCCCTCCCTATCCATGAGTTCCTTTCTTGGCTCTGTAATGAATCCCTCGTCATCTTGAGTGAGCCAAGGCCTCTTGCAAGAACCCAAATATTTGAATTGCTTTATTGATTTAGGTTCCAAGACACCCCCAAAATTAGCAGGTATTCACCTTTCCTTCCTTCTGTCCCTCCCTCTTTTTCCTTCTTTTTTTTCCCTTCCGTTCCTCTTTCCTTCTTTTCACTTCTCCTTCCTTCTTTCCTCTTCACTTCTCCTTCCTCCCTCCCTCCCTCCTTCCTTCTTTCATCTTCATTTCTCCTTTCCTTCCTTCCTTCCTTCCTTCCTTCCTTCCTTCCTTCCTTCCTTCCTTCCTTCCCTCCCTCCCTCCCTCCCTCCCTCCCTCTCATTTAATGACTAAGACCAACATCCTTCAGCTGGATCTTTTGAAAGATCCAGTGCCATCTTAGTAGCCATCTCACTGAAATCTAAATCCTATTTTGATTTCAATTAAGCTTCAGCTGGGGAGGGATAAGACTGTTTTCTCCACTCCCTGATTCTCCAGATGCCTTGGCTATAATCATCACTCTATATTAATTGCAGGTAATTAAGACTCTTACAGGCAGCTTCACAGAGCCGGTTGCTCTGTTCCTAGAAACACCCAGGCATTCAGATAGTCCTTGAGTTACAACCATTTGTTTAGTGACTGAAACTACAACGGCACTGAATGACTGTTTTTCACACAACTGTTGCTGCATTCCCCATTCAACAGGCAACTGGCATGTACTTATGACTGTTGCAGTGTCCCTGGGGATCCCATGTTCCCTTTTTGCAACCATCTGTCAAGCCAATGGGGAAGCCCGATCCGCTTAACAACCATGGCCAAAGGGCCATCTAGTGGGGCACAACTCCTCAAGCAGCTTTCTGACTTAACAACGGAAATGTTGCTCTTGATTGTGGCCGTAAGTCGAGGACTACCTGTTGTAGGGGGTTGACGACTGACTGAGTGATAGTCTTCAAAACTGGGGGAAAGTTAGCACGTCCCTTTCTGAGGATTTGAGCAAAGGAAGCCCAACCTCAGAGAAATTGTTCCATTTTTCCAACCCTCCCTTGCTTTGAGGAGATGCCGTGCAGGCTAGTTGTCCGTGTGTCAACTCATAAAATATTTCTAAGGTCTTTTTAGAGTTGCCAACAGAAAGAAAGGAGGGGGGAGCAGTGGGCAGCTTGCATTCCATAAATGTTTTTCAAAGATAGTTTCTAGGTGACTGAAGTTTCTGCCGTGCAAAATTCTAACTGGAGAGTATGATTGATGACTCTGGGCTATGGATGTGTCCCATTGGAGAATATGAATTAAGAAACACCCGGGGGTGAGGGGAAAACCAGGGTCCAGGGTGACAGTGAATGATGTGTCTCAGAGTCGGCTACACCTATGCAATGCTGGCATGTTTACTCCTAATAAATCTTTAAGTTTTGGATGTTCGGCTCGAGACTCATGATTTAAATGGGGGTAACTGCCGGAGCCCTGACACTGTGGATATTCTCAGCTTTCCCCAGTCATGCTTGTCCCAAAGGTGCTTCTTCAAGGGGCAGCTGGACTTCCTTTGCTTTTTCTGGTTGCTTTCTTGACCTTGATGGCTAAAAGATGTTGGCTGCCTCTCTTGTCACCCAGCCGAGTCCTAGAGACTCCGCCACCTTCGCCCTTGAAACTATCCAGGTGTGGATTTCTCAAGAGGAAAAAAATAGGTAAACGTGAGCCGAAATCCATTCTTCCAGCTCTCCGAGACCTGGGAGAGAAACCAAGATTATTTATAGAGGCACAACAAAGCCTTGAATTTCAAACCGAGATGCCAGGTAAAGCGAGGCAGCTAAGGCCATCAGCCTTGAGTGCATAGGGTGCAAAGTTTTTGCTGCCTCGCCTTGCTCCAGTGCCCATTTGAAAACTATGCAGGCAATCCTCGTCTGCCTCTTGATTCCCCTTATTTGTGTATTTTTTTCCAGCAGCTGCCATTAACTTAGCAAAATTGAAGCTCTTCAGACACTATTATGTCATGGTAAGGAGTTATGGGGGGGGGGAGGGGATAGGAGGTGGAGGGGGGGTATCCCCCTTTTTTGGAGCAACCCAGATTCCTTCTTTAAATGGAAACTATCATTTCCTCCTCAGGGGATGATGGTTTTAATCAAGGGTGTCCAACCTTGGCCACCGTAAAGCCTGTGGACTTCAACTCCCAGAATTCTGCATTCCCCAGCCCCGTCGAGGAGAAGACAAAACCACTCACCCTAATCTAGCTCTTCTCTACTATATCCTGAAATGGCCTGTAGCCCTTTCAGGTTGCCTATCCAGATGCTGCAGGAGGTTCATGCCTTAATGCTTACAGTGATCCCCATATTTGCTTCCTGCCCCCTAAAAAGGAAGCAGCTCTTGAACTGGGGTCTCCTGATTGATTGAGGCAATGTTTTGTAGGCTTGATAACTTTCAGATGGTTGGACTGTTCTACCCTACTCTCTATTTTCTGTTCTCTCTATTCTATTCTCTATTCTTTTCTATTCTATTTCTATTCTATTCTACTCTATTCTCTATTCTGTTTTCTATTCTACTCTTCTCTCTATTCTCTATTCTACTCCACTCTTTATCCTCTCTATTTCTATTCTATTCTATATGCTATTCTATTCTCTATTCTTCTCTACTCTATTCTATCCTTTATTCTATTCTCTATTCTACTCTGTTTTCTATTCTAGTCAATACTACTCTACTTTCTTTGTCTATTCTCCACTCCACTCACTCCTGTTTCGACACGACTTCAGCCAAGAAAATCTTCTTTGAAGTCCACCTATCTGAAAGTTGGTATGGTTGAAGAAGGACCTTCCCAAAAGCGGTCCTCCTGCAGAAGTTGACGGGGGGTGGCATCTTCCCTTCCATTTGGCCCGGCGAGAAGCATCCTTTCACTTCCCGAGAAAGAAGGGTGAGGGATGATGGAAGAAGGCCCAAGGCCTTACTTCTCAACAGGTGGAATTTGAGGTGGACCCACCTGACCACCAATGGACCCGGAAGTTTTGGGACAGGATAGTTCTAGGTCGACTTGGATTCTCTGGTGGGAACCACAGTCTATTCTGTCCTGTGCCACTGTCTGAGGACATAGCTCCTCTTCTGGAACTAACTAACTATTTCCTCCCCCTCCAGATCGTCTGTTACATTTACTTCACCCGCATCATTGCCATCCTCATCAAGATTGCAGTTCCATTCCAGTGGAAGTGGCTTTACCAGGTAGGTTGCCCCTTCCTCCTCCATTCCTTTTAGCCTCCGTAGACATTTAGCTACGATGAATCTATTGCAACAATTCATAGCTTTTGCCCCCACCCTCTTTGCAAAACAGGTCAAAAAAATTTTTTTTACGGCAATTCATTTCGTGATCGTTTAATAAAAACGGCACCGAAAACAGGGACTTAACGATCATCTCCCTCTCTCTCTCTCTCTCTTTCTTTCTTTCTTTCTTTCTTTCTTTCTTTCTTTCTTTCTTTCTTTCTTTCTTTCTTTCTTTCTTTCTTTCTTTCTTTCTTTCTTTCTCTCTCCCTCTCTCTCTCTCTCTCTCTCTCTCTCTCTCTCTCTCTCTCTCTCTCTCTGTGTCGTTGCAGCTGCTGCACGAAATGGCAACCCTGGTCTTCTTTGTCCTCACTGGCTATAAGTTCAGGCCGGCCTCTGACAACCCTTATCTGCAGCTTTCTCAGGAAGACGATAGTTTGGACATGGAATCTGTGTAAGTCACAGCCCTCTGGGATAGCCTTCCCTATCCTGGGGCGGTCGGAGCCCAAGGCGCCTGGGCCTGAGAGGTCTGACCTGGGCAAAGTAGGGGTCAGTCCATCCCATGCCTGATAACACTGGTTGATCAACAGAATTGCCGAATTGGAAGAAACTTTGGAGGTCTTTTAGTTCAGCCCCCTGCTCAAATCAGGAGATCTTACACCATTCCAGTCAAGTGGTTGTCCAGTCTATTTTTGCAAAACCTCCAGGGATGGAATACCCACAACTTCTGGTGGTAAGCCTTTCATTGTTCTCACGGTCAGGAAATTTCTCCTTCTAGATTGGATTTCTCCTTGATTAGTTTCCATCTGTTGCTTCTTGTCCTGTCCTCAGCTGCTTTGGGAAATAGATTGACCCTCTTTTTCTCTGTGGTAGCCCCTGGAAAACTGCTATCATGTCACCCCTAGTCCTTTGTTAGACTAGACGTACCCTGTTTCCTCAATTCTTCATGATATATTTTATCCCCCAGTCTCCTAATCATCTCTGTTGCTCTTCTCTACACCCTTTCTAGGGTTTCAACATCTTTTTTTGTATTCTGGTGAACCAGAATTGAACCAAGGTGTTAAAACCAGGGCGTTGGAAAACGATTTTGTGTTGAGTCTGGCATTATCTATCAGGAAATCCCTTTGGCTGAGTTTTCAGCATCACACCATGAGGCCTAACCTCTTCGGCTCGTTCTTGCTCACTTCCTCATCAGCATTTCAGCTCTCTCTGCTGCCACAAAATTCACATCTCCTTGGTCATAAAGGTGGGCTCAAAGGAGAATGACCATCCTGAATAAAATAATACCAAAAAAATAATGCCAGTGGTGCCAGCTGATTTTAAGAGAGACTTTGTTTGTGAACAATAACACTTTGTGAGAGAGGCAGGTAGATTTAATCCCTTGAACGAGACAGTAGTGGACATCTCCCTGGTTCGACTTCCCAGTTTTTGCATCCTTCTACAAGCTCTCCAAGACCGTGTGATTGATTAAGTCATTTTTAAAATAGAGGTAAACTGGGTGCTATGAATTTGTCTGTTGGGAGAATAAAACCCTCAAGCTCTTAAAAAGGAAGCTGGAAATTCAAGGAATCCTCCATAGGACTCACCGTTCCTTTTCCCCAGTGATCTTAAAAAGCAACTACACCACAAGGATAATCATTGGGAGCTCATAATGCAGTTTGTCTGGGGGTCTTATTTACATTTAAAGGATCTGAGTGGCATATTTCCCCCCTTTGAATATGCGCACTGCCTTAAAATGCTGCAGGCTACATTTAAAAAAAAAAAAAAAAAGAAACATTTTGGCAGACACACAAAACAACTGATCATTTATATCAGAGTTGCAAATGAGGGTTGAGGCAGCCCAGTCTCCTGTTTAGGGCAGGAAGCCAAATGAAACAGCCAACCCTGAGAAATATCTGCACAGACTTTTCTTAGAGATGTCCAAGATAATCCAGGGAAGAGCTACGAAGATGCCGAAGGATCTTGAGGCTAAATATTATGGAAGTAGGCAAGGAAGAGAGAGAGAGAAAAAAAGAGTAAATAAGATTCACGAACAAGCCTCTCTGTCAAAATCAGCTGGCACTGCTGGTATTATTTTATTGATAATTATTTTATTTGGGGTGGTGGTTCTCCTCTGAGCCCACCTTTGGTTGCTTTATGACCAAGGAGATGTGAATTTTGTGGCAGCAGAGCTGAATTGCTAATGAGGAAGGGAGCAAGAAAGAGCTGAAGAGGTTAAGCCTCATGATGTGATGCTGAAAACTCAACCAAAGGGGACTTCCTGATCGAAAATGCCAGACTGCAGACGTAATCATACCCTGGTTTGAGCACCTTGGTTCATGGCAAACAGTTTTGGTTGCCATGAATGTAAAAAAGGTGTTGAGACTCTAGAAAGAGTGCACAGAGGAGCAACAAAGAGGATTAGGGGGCTGGAGGCTAAAACATACGAAGGACGGTTGCTGGAATTAGGTATTTTTAGTTCAATGAAAAGAAGGACTAGAGGAGACATGATAGCAGTGTTATAACCTCTCAGGGGCTGCCCCAAAGAAAAGGGAGTCCAGCTATTCTCCAAAGCACCTGAGGGCAGGACAAGAAGCAACGGATGGAAATTAAGCAAGAAGAGAAGGAACTTAGAACTCAAGAGAAATTTCCTGACTGTGAAAAAATCAATCAGTGGAATGGCTTCCCTCCAGAAGTTGTGAAGACTCCCAACACTGGAAATTTTCCAGAAGAGGCTGGACAGCCATTTGTCTGAAATGGTTATATCCGGCTTGAGCAGGGGAGGGGGTTGGACTAGAAGACCTCCAAGGTCCCTCCCAACTCTGTTATTCTATTCTCTCATCATCTCTTTTCCTTCTCCTTCATCAAGCGCCACTCCTTCCTCCCCCTTCTCTCCCCTCCCGCCATGCAGCCTGCAGTCACAGCTCGCTCACCTCTACTAAGGTCTGAACTGATTTATGTGCAGCCAGCTTCCATCCCTCAGGCTCTGCTGGACAGCACGGCGGAAATATCCCCCTTGTCCCTGAATCAATAAAACCCCTTTTTATTTTTATTTTTTTGTCCTTCCCAGGGTGACCACCTCGGGCGTGATGGAGGGTATGAAGAAAGTCAAGAAAACAGCCAATGGCTCAGCGGAGCCCCACGGCGAGAGAGAAAGTGCAGCGTGATGGACTTGGCCTCCTCCTCCTCCTCTCCTTTCCTCCTCAGCACACACCTCTCCCTCTCTTCTTCTCCACACCCCTCTTAGGACAAGGCAGCACTTTTTCCAGAGAACTGTAATTTATTGATCCTTGGCTTCCTTCCCTCGATGGCACAGAAGCAAAGAGACGACCTTCTCAGTGTAAAAAGAGGAAACACACACACACACACACACACACACACGACGTTGGGCTTGGGCGGTGGTGGGTGGAGAGAAGGATAAAAATACAGCTAGGAAAAAAGAGAATCTAAAACACGGTTTTTGTTCCTCTGTCTTAAGGATTGGGCTTTTCTTCTGGTGCCTAAGAGAAAGGGGTTGAAGGACAGATAGTGGTGGCGGCTTTCTTTTTATTTTTTTACTCCCCCTTCTCTCTTCCCTCCTCCCTTTCTTTCCTTCCCCTACCCTCCCACTCCCTCCTTCCCTCTCTCCATCTCTTCGTTTCAGTCTCCATCCTTTTCCTTCTCCCTCTCCCTCCCACTCCATGTCCCTGTCTCCCTCCCTCTCCTCCTTCCCACTGCATCCTCTCTCTGCATTTCAGTCTCCGTCCTCTCCCTTTCTCCTCCCCTCTTTCTCCCTCTCCCTCCCTCTCCCTGTCTCTCTCTCTCCCCCTCTTCCTCCTCCTCTCTTTCCTCTCTTTCCTCTCTGTCTCCATCCTCTCCCTCTTTCCTTCTCCCCCCTCCCTCTCTGTCCCTGTCTCTCTCTCCTCCTCTCTCTCCTCTGTCTCCATCCTCTCCCTCTTTCCTTCTCCCTCCCTCTTCCTCCTCTCCTCTCTGTCTCCATCCCCATTCTCTCCCTGTCTGTGTCCCTCCCTCTCCCCCCCCAAAAAAAATCTCTCCCGTGTTATTCGGAACATGAGCTCTGCTGGATTTCCGGATGGGGATGTGGCGACTTTGAAACGCAATCAAGAGAGGTGCGCATAGGAGGGTAGCGATCCGCTCTGCTTTTCAAACTGTAAAAATAGGGTGAACTGCTTGGGAAGTGACTGGAAAGCTTCTGTCTGTGTCCTTTGGTGGCTGGCTTGGGTGCTCCGTGTTGCGTTGGATCCTTTTTCCCTTGGGTTTTTCTATGTTTTTTATTTTCTTTTGGCCTCTTTCAGCTTTGATTGGAGCGGAGGGCGAGGGAGCCATTCTGGTTCTCATCCCGCCGAATCAGAAGCTGGTTTAATTTTTGAAATTGCTCCTTCTGTCCATTTCCGCAGCCTGGGTGAACATCTTCACTCGTTTGGCGGGAATGTAGGCAAGAGCGCAAAAGTTCAAATAGTAAATTATTATTATTATTATTATTTCTTTCCATTTCTCTTTGTTACAAAGCAGGGAAGGGTTTGTAATCCGTGGGAAGAAAATGGCATTATAAAACTCTTAGTGCAAGAGTTGCATAATTTACCAGTCTCTGAAATTCCTCTCTTTATGCTCTGCAAAACTGTTGCATATTTTGGACTCTCAATTCCCAGTCTTGGAAAATGCAAGAGAAACACACACACCACCACCACCACCCCTCTGCAAATCGTGGTTTAAAGGCCGCCATAGTTAAGCCCAAACCGAATGCCTTCTCTCTTGGTTTGCTGTGTGAACCGAACTGTCAGCCGTAAGGCATTTGGGAAGTCCCCTGGCCGTGTCTTCTGATAAATTAAGCAGAGCTGCTCAAGATGGCAAAATCTGAAGGTGTGTTGTGTTCTCTTTTTTTGTGGTGTGGGGGCGCTTCAGTTGATGGTTCCAACAGCCCACAGTGGAGATTTTGGATGGTTGGTTCTCCAAACCTAGATATTGCTGTGAGGTTGCAACTGCTTGGAGATCACAGAAGATTAGGAGGAGCTACCCCAAGCTTAAGAGAGCCATTTTACTTTCTAGAGAAGATGAATATTGGCTGGAAAGCAGAGTTGGTTTTACAGCTCTTAGCAAGAAGGTAGACCTGAGTTGGATCTTTTCTGATCCCAGCAACTGAGTGAATCTACTGCTGACTGTGTATCCCAGAGATCTAGGATCTAGCCATGGGGAAGGATATTATTTAAGATTTATTGCTAACCTTTCTTGTTAAGCTTTTGTTCCAAGTTAAGCTCTATTGCTTAACACATTAAGATCTATTGCTAATCCTTTCTCTGTGTTAAATTCTATTGTTAAATTTTCTTGTTAAGCTCGATAGCTAAACCATTATGGCTCATGTTTCTTGTTCCATTCTATAGCTAACCATTCTCCTTAAGCACTATAGCTGATCCTCTTTTGTTAAGCGCTATAGCTAACTTGTTAAATCATGTGGCTTTTAGTTCTTAAGCTCTATAGCTAAGCCTTCTCCTTGTTAAACTCTATAGCTAACTCCTCTTGTTAAGCTCTATAGCTAAATGTTCTTGTTAAGCTCTACAGCTAACTTTTCTCCTCCTTCAGATCTACAGCTAACTCTTCTTATTACTCTCCACTGCTGATCCTTCCCCTAGTTCTTGTTTCTCTCTTGGGCTGTGGCTGGAACTGGCACCTGCTAACGTCGTCTGTGGAGGACTGATAGACTCCTCAAACAACCACAACAGTCGGGAATAAATTTCAGGTGGCAGCCTTTGCAAGGCACCCTCCCTGGCTCACTGGCTCACATAGCACACCCCGAGAAGTGTCTAGAATGCATACCTTGTATAGGATGTAATTATGCCACAAAATTGTGCGTTGTTAAAAGCTGAAGGGAATCACACGCCTTGATCTGGATTTGAACTGGATCTTGGCAGTATTACCTGCACGGCCAAAGTCCCAGTTCCTTTTGCACTGGGTGCACCGAAGTGGGTTTCAAGACACCCTGTTAACCCTCCATTAGTGACAATATTATTTTTTTTTGGGGGGGGGGAATTGGGGGGAATGTCTTTGCAGGCCGAGCAGTCCCCAAATGGTTTGCCTCGAGAAGGTAAAACTCCCGCTTAGCCTTTGAATAAATGTCCACCTGTCCTTCCAGCGGGCCTCTGGGAACCGCTAATAATTGTTCTCCGGCTCTTGTACCTGACACCCCTTTCCTCTCCTCCCCCCTCCCCCAAAAGTTGCCTATTTGCTCCCTCTCGGCCCTTCCATTCCGCAATATCACCCACCTTCCCGGGGAGAACGTGCCTGCAAAAGAGGTTTGGTGCATTGCAGCATTTTCACGATGCAACCTGGTTTAAGGGAAGGAAATTGCTCCTCGCTCTATCTCTCCCACTCACCCACCCTCTTGCTTTCCCCCTAAGCAAGCAGGACAAAACGGAGATGCAAATCACTGACCAAGCCAGCAATTTTCCTGTCCCTGCCAAGACCAGCCCACAGGTGCCAGAGGGGTGTATTTCCCCGTCCCCCAAATTTGGGCATTCCTTCATTTTGGAAACAGGCCAAAATATCCTGGGTTCAGGGCGGGAAGTCTCAGTGAGATGTGTGGATGTCAGGATGTAGGAAACTCTGGTTTGGGGTCTGGGAGAAGTCAAATCTTCCTCTTTGACTTTTTCATCGGTGATCCAAAATTCCAGAAAAAGAAGAGAGGGCTGTAAAGCATTATAAAGCGGTATATAAGTCTAAGTGCTGTTGCTATTACCTATAACCCATCGGCCTCTCCTACTCCGTTCCTCGCTGGAACAAGGCGGGTTCCAGGACTTTCCAAGCCAAAGTTTGGATTTATTATTGAGATGGGATCGAGAGTCACATCTGAACAGAGCAATGTTTTTATCAACTTGGGGGCGGTTTTACAATGGGTGGACTCCCAGGATTCCCCAACCAGAGGGGTGGAATTCTGGGAGTTGAAGTCCACTTGGAAAGACTTAAGATGGAGATTTTTTTTTTCATCTCCATTTTTCAAGTTTCCTTCCCATGGCAGGTTTCATATGCAGCACCTCTTTTGCATTATTATTATTATTTTTCCTCCCAGTGGGTTTTTCATGCATTTTTCTACTCCATTCCTGAAGATTTGCGTTATCGCACCTTAAAAAGTTTTAATCCAAGAAAACTCTTATTAAACAACAAGAAGGACCTGTTCGGTCCTAGGGAAAACTTCCTGGTCCATCTGGGAATAAATATTTATTGTTTCTCTTCCTCTCTTGCCCATTTCACTCCAAGGGAGGGAAGGGTAAACACACACCACCCTCTTTTAAGACCTCAAAACCTCCCCATTTCTTTTCAAAGTACATTTGGGGTTTTTTAACAAGGACATTTAATTTAGGATCTCGGGGTGGGTGGGTTTGGTCCTTTTTTAATTTCCCTTTTTTAAAATATATATATATATATATATATAAAATAGTATTTCTGTGATGGGGCTAATACCAATTGAGGGTTTTAATTTCTATATAATGTGATTTTTCCTGCTGTGGAACAGGTGTATAAATTAAAGAATTCATAACTAAGCATGTTTGGCCTCTTGATACTCGAATTCCCTCTTTTGCTTGGAGGTTGGGAAGTCTGCGGGTCCTTTTTCTTCCTAGGCAGAAATACTTACTATTTCTGGTATTGTGGGTTATTTGAAAGAAATGTGATGTGATCTCAGGAGGTTCGATTAAAATTGCATATAAGTAGTTACAACCGCAATTGACCCCCCCCCCCAATTTAAATTATTATAAATTATTATATTAAATGAGACATTCGTTCAGTAAATCACTGCTATTAAGTTACTAAATTATTTGGTGAATCTGGCTTCCTCATTGACTTCATCACAAGGGTTGCAAAAGGGGATCCTGGAACACGGCGACCGTTATAAATATGAACCTAGTCGCCAAGCTTATGAATTTTGATCACATGGCTTTGGGGGAATGCTGCAGTGGTCATAAGGGTGAAACTTGGTCATAAGTCACTTTTCTCACTGATGTAACTTTGAATGGACACTATAAAAGGAACTGTTGTACGTTTGATGACTGCATAACTGCCAGGAATAAAAAAACAACTGGAGAGCAGGCTTAAATTTTAGAAATAGGTTCGGGGGATTGGCTGGTAAAATATAAAACGAATGGTTGGGTGAACTGGGTATATATCTAGTATTAACAATGAGAAATGCTAGCAGTGACATGATTAGCTGCCTTATTGATTGATTTGAATTGATTTGTCAATTGCTTACAAGATAATGTTAACTTACTGCACCTCTGTATGGTTTGCCAACTGCACAGGGGCAGACGGGACAGCACTCCAGAGGGTTAATGTCATTGCCCAGAGGATCATTGGTTGCCTTCTCCCCTCTCTGGAAGAGCTTTATAGCTCCCACATCAGGGAGGCTGTGAAGAACCCACAAAAAAGTCCACACACCCCCTTCGCCATCCTGATGCTTTAACATAATCGTAGCTGGAATGGGCATCCCGAGAGATTTCAGCTGAGGTGAGGTGGCCATCTAGATGAGGAAAGTATTTCATCCTTCAACTGATGCAGGAAAAACTCCACTCACACCCACCCAAGTTGTGATGCTTCTGGATTGCCCACATCTTCCAAGTTCTCCCAAGCCAACCTGGCCCTTGCAAAAGTATCACCCGCCCCTTACAAGCAAGAGATCAGGAGATAAGAAATCCATCCATTATAGTCTTGTTCTCCTGAGAGAGAAGTCAGAACTGGTTAACTCAGCCCTAGGGTGAAGTATTGATTCCCTCCATTTGGATTCTTGCTATCCCTTCACGTCCTCCATTTCACATCATGCAAGGCCCGCTGGAGACAAAAGGCCACCGACGTCTCTTTTCTACAAAAACCCTTGCAAGAAAGCCCCCTTGCAGCGTTTCCCAAGCAGGCTCTCTTTTCCCTGCACATTTTATTTCTTTTATTGATTTCATTTCCCTTCTTAAGTAACTCCAGGCGGAGAATGAGCAAATACTCGAGTCATACCTGGCAGGGAAAGAACCCGCTAGGAAAGGTTTTGACCAGCTATTAATTTAAAATAAAAACCCACCGGGATGAGCCTAGCCCCGCTGCAGTGATCCAAGAACAGGGTGCCAAGGGGAATGCTGCCCCAATGGTGTTTTTTTCAAGAGGCCACTGGACTTTTGGTTTTCCCTGGAAGACTTTACGCTTCTTGTCCAAGAAGCTTCTTCAGTTCTGACTGGGGGAGAATGGAAGGATTATTTATATGATCTGAGGAGGCTTCTTGGATGAGAAGTGACGAGTGTTTTTTGGAAAAGCCAAGAAACTCTTGAAAAAAAAAAAAACCTTTGAGGCAACCATGACCATGTTTTTGGAGGTGTCAATTTGAGCCCTTTTGACCTATTATTCCATTTATTGTGGGTTCTGTTTGGGGAGCAAATTTAAATGCGTGGAGGTTGCAGGGAGGAAGACTGCTTGGTTGTTTTCTTGCAGACGTTTCATGACCTAACTAGGTAGCATCAGTGATGGTAAGGAGTGATGTCAGTTTATATTCTCGTGACTTGCCCCACCTCATTTCCTTCTTGCACTGATGACTTCCCCTAGTTCACTAAAAGGATGCAGCCACTAGGCTTCCTAAGCCCGGAGCCCGTTTGGCCATGGCTCATTCGGGAGGAATCTGATCCCAAGCGCCAGCCTGGCCTCGCCCACCCACCCACGCGCCCCTTTCAAGGAGCTGGCGAGGGCGGGTCTCGTCCTTCCTTCCCTCCCTTCCCTCGCTTCTTCCCGGCGCCCGCCTCCATCACCTCCCCGGAGCCTATCCCGCCGCATCGGCTTCTGCAACTGGCGCTCGCAGGTGACTAAGTAGCCAAAGCGCGCTTGGGGAGCTTCGGGATCCCCCTTTGTTGGAGGTGGGAGCTAAGGGGGCCTTATCCTTGTGGGAGCCTGCGCGGACCGGCTCTTTAGGGTCCTCCTCCCCGCGGTCTCCAGTTCCACGTGGCCTCCTTTGCCCCCCCCCCCCCCAGGCAAAATTCGGCTGCCTGCCTCTGCTCCCCACTCCCGTCGTCATCCGAGCGGCGCGTCTTCGGCTCGCCTTTGCCAAGAAGAATGACGCGCAAAAGCGCATCAACGGGAAATGGGGAAGGTTGCTGGGGAGGGAGGAGGGGAAGGGGGGAGTGGGGGGAAGGGCTGGCTTTTTTAGCCTCCCCCCCCCCGCCCCGAAGGGTAGCTGAATGAGTGCTGGGTGCTTGTTTCAACCGTGGTTGGTGGAATAAAGTCATCTCAGGTCCAAGTGGGGGCTGGGAAAAACTAGTTTGTGAGAAAGAGGAGGGAGTGTCTCGTTTGGCTCCCGGCCGTTCCTTCGCATCCTCGGGACCCGGGATCGGTTCAGCTTCTCCTGCGCAAGTTTGGTAGGATCGCCTTCGAGGCTGTTTGACCGTCTGGACGCGTGTTCAGAGGTCGTGGGAAGCCCTGGCGTGAAATAACTCCCGGAGTGAAAGCAAGGGGCGTTAGGCCTTGGGAACGCAGCCAGGTGGGTTGCAATTGCCCTGAACCGAACCAGAGTGTGATCCAGGTTACAGCGACAAACCTGGCTAAATCCATAGCGGATCCCATTTTTTGGCAGCTCTTAGGATTATTACTAGGATAAGGATAAAAATTGGAGAAGGAGGGAAAGTATTTTTTGGGAGGTAGTTCCAAACCCTCCTGGTTTCACGAATCTGTCTGCCTCCGAAGTTTTCTCAGCAATACAGAAATAATTTGGAAGGGTTTTCTTCTATTTTTTTATACATTGTTTAGTGGTCTCCTATTTGGGCATTAGCCAACTAAGGTTTTTTTTTTTCCAGAATGAACCAAAGTTGACAAAAGTATTGTTGTCTAACCAGAGGGTGAAGAACAGGTTGTCCTTGACTTACAGCCGTTCATTTAGTCACCATTCGAACAGCACTAGGAAAAGTGACTTGGGACCATTTGTAGTGTCGTCATGGTCACGTGATCAAAATTCAGAGGCTTGGCAACTGGCATGTACTTACGACAGTTGGGACGGGGGCAAGCCCTTCCACTGGTTTAATCGTTCTCCCTGTCAGGAAATTCCTTCTTAGTTCTAGGTTTTCTTCTCTCCTTGATGAGTTTCCACCCAAGATTCTTGTCTTGCGTGTAGGCGCTTTGGAAATAGGTTGAAACCCCACCCTCCCTTCTTCTTTATCCCCTGAGATAGAAGGACAAAATTCTATTCCTGGAGATTCAGAATGTAATGATGGAATGTAATGATGGTGATTGTAGTGCAAAAACTTCTGTTTTGTGTTGCCAGACTGCAGCATCTCTCTGACCTTGGCCAGACTTGACAAAGCTAAACCAAGCTGTCTTCTTGGATGACAGACCAAGTGGAAATTGGTACGATATTTTTTTTCCCCCTTTTTAGCCTCTTAAGAGGGTTAGAGATGAGAGTGATAAAATGTTTGCTCAGGCCTTGGAAAATGTGAAAAGGAAAAAATCTTACTCTTGTTGTGTTAAAAACAGACAGGAATGTTTGGGAGATGCTTTCAAGGTTGCATTTCCTCCCTCTCTCCTTCTTTCTCTTTTGCCTTCCTTCCTTCCTACCCATCCACTTCCCTACCTACATGCAACTCTGGGGAAATTGGAATCATGAAGGCATCGTTGAATTCCCAGTCCATACAAACACAAAACCGTAGCTATGGGACACAGCTTCTACTTTCACATAATCATCCATAAAGGCACCCCTTTCAAGATCAGATAAATAAATGGGCATGGCAAGGTTTCTGGAAATGCTACTACACTGTTAAGATGGAAAGAAAAGAAAGAAAGATAACAGTTAACAGATAACAGATAACAGATAATCAGAGCTGGAAGGGAGCTTGTAGGTCATCTAGTCCAACCCCCCCACCGAACAAACACTGCTATTTCCCTGGCCATCTTGCTACTAAATAAGTACAGAAACTTCACACTTCCTCCAGATGAATTTCACTGACACTCTCTCTTCCTTTGAAGCCATTTAAAAAGCAAACTCTTTTGAACAATCTGGTGGAAGAGTGGAGAGAAGCCTTTTGTTTCATTTCATTTCATTTCATTTCATTTTATTTTTTATTGGCATCCTTTCCTTACATAACATCTTGACCAAAATGTGATCTCTTTTCTGGAGTCTTTATGGCCTCAACCCTGCTAATTTTGGACTAGAACCTGACATGCCATGGCAGAACAAGGATAATTTTAATCCATTGGGACAGGATTTGGCTTTTACGTCTTCATATTTGGAGGGTAGGATTGTCCCTATCACATCCGTCATTCCTGGAAATGGATCAAAATAGGCAGAGGGCTTTTTAGTAGTCTAATCAGCTCTTCGGGCTCAAGGTCTCTGTGGCTCAGCCAACCTCCTTGGATTATTTTAATAGGCAAAATTAACCAAGTGGCTCTTGGGGGGCCCTTCCCATGGCTGGAACAGTTGACCGGCCAAGGAGGCCGGTCGCAGCTGCCCCTGAGGAGGTGGCATCAAGCAGGGCACTGCTGCCTCTCTGCATTTCGGCAGTTCGATCCTCACCAGGTTCGAGGTTGACTTAGCCTTCCATCCTTCTGAGGTCAGTAAAGTGAGGACCCAGATTATTGGGGGGGGGGGGTCAAGAGGCTGACTCCGCAAACCGCTTGGAGAAGGCTGTGAAGTGGTATGTATGTCTCAGTGCTATTGTCCAGAAGAACAGGAAACCAATATCTGAGGGGCTGCCCCAAAGAAGAGGGAGTCAAGCTATTCTCCAAAGCATCTGAAGGCAGGACAAGAAGCAACGGATGGAAACTGATCAAGGAGAGAAGCAACCTAGAACTACGGAGGAATTTCCTGACAGTGAGAACAAATAACCAGTGGAACAACTTGCCTCTAGAAGTTGTGAATGCTCCAACACTGGAAGTTTTTAAGAAGAGATTAGACAACCATTTGTCTAAAGTGGTGTAGGGTTTCCTGTCTAAGCAGGGGGTTGGACTAGAAGACCTCCAAGGTCCCTTTCAACTCTTGTCATTCTAACTTTTTCTAACAAGGCTGATGCAGAGCTCTCCAAGGTCCTGATTTCGATAGGCTGTAACCCAGGGGTCTTCAAACTTGGCAGCTTTAGGACTTGTGGACTTCAGCTCCCAGAATCCATCCTCCAGTCCACATTAGTTCAGGAATTCTGGGAGTTGAAGTCCACTAGTCTTAAATTTGCCAAGTTTGAAGACCCTTGATCGATCTATCTATCTATCTATCTATCTATCTATCTATCTATCTATCTATCTATCTAATCTATTTATTATCCAGCTATCCATTTCATCTATCTCATCTATCATCTATTCATTCATTCATTCATCCTATCTATCTATCTATCTATCTATCTATCTATCTATCTATCTATCTATCTATCTATCTATCTAATCTATTTATTATCCAGCTATCCATTTCATCTATCTCATCTATCATCTATTCATTCATTCATTCATCCTATCTATCTATCTATCTTATCTATCTATCTTATCTATTCTACCTCTCTTTTTATCTATTCTTTCTCTCTTTCTCTATTCTATCTTTTCTTTCTCTCTCTCCCTCTACCTATCTATTCTATCTCTCTCTCTTTCTATCTATTCTACCTCTCTTTATTGATTCCAGGAGTCTTCAAACTTGACAGCTTTAAGACTTGTGGACTTCCAACTCCCAGAATTCCTCCTCCAATCCATGTTAGCTCAGGAATTCTGGGAGTTGAAGTCCACAAGTCTTAAAGCTGCCAAGTTTGAAGGCCCTTGCTGTAATCTCACGAGTTGAGATTTTAGTACAGGTAGTCCTTGACTTATAACCATTCTGAATTACGACGGCACTGAAAAAAGGGACTTTTTCCCACTTAACGACCGTTGTAACATCCCCAGGGTCACATAATGAAAATTCAGTTGCTTGGCAACTGGCATGTACTTATGACATTTGCAGTGTTCCCCGGGGGTCACATGATCCCCTTTGGTGACCTTCTGACTGGCCGAGTCAATGGGGGGAGCCAGATTTGCTTCACAACCGTGCGACTAACAAGTGGAGCGATTTGCTTAATGACCGTGGCAAGGAAAATCGTCAACTGGGACAGAACTCAGTTTAAAAATGACTGTCTTGCTTTGCAACGGAAATTTGGGGCTCCGTTGTGGTCGTAAGTGGAGGACTACCTGTATACCTTGCCATGCACTTACACCACAGTCTTTGCAGTTACGTACACTGACACAATCTTCTTGCCTCTAGGCAACCACATCAGTGCTTCCTGTGTTAGCCCTAGCTGGGTCATGAAATGTCTGCAAGAAAACCACCAAGCTCAGAGAACACCAAAAACTCCACAATCTTCCTCTTCTTCTTCTTCCTCCTCCTCCTCTCCACAAACTCTCTTCCCTCCTAGCACTGATGACATTATCTAGCTGGGTCATGAAATGTCTGCAAGAAAACCACCAAGCTCAGAGAACACCAAAAACTCCACAATCTTCCTCTTCTTCTTCTTCCTCCTCCTCCTCTCCACAAACTCTCTTCCCTCCTAGCACTGATGACATTACCTAGCTGGGTCATGAAATGTCTGCAAGTAAACCACCAAGCTCAGAGAACACCAAAAACTCCACAATCTTCCTCTTCTTCTTCTTCCTCCTCCTCCTCTCCACAAACTCTCTTCCCTCCTAGCACTGATGACATTACCTAGCTGGGTCATGAAATGTCTGCAAGAAAACCACCAAGCTCAGAGAACACCAAGGACCCCACAATCTTCCTCTTCTTCTTCTTCCTCCTCCTCCTCTCCACAAACTCTCTTCCCTCCTAGCACTGATGACATTACCTAGCTGGGTCATGAAATGTCTGCAAGAAAACCACCAAGCTCAGAGAACACCAAAAACTCCACAATCTTCCTCTTCTTCTTCTTCCTCCTCCTCCTCTCCACAAACTCTCTTCCCTCCTAGCACTGATGACATTATCTAGCTGGGTCATGAAATGTCTGCAAGAAAACCACCAAGCTCAGAGAACACCAAAAACTCCACAATCTTCCTCTTCTTCTTCTTCCTCCTCCTCCTCTCCACAAACTCTCTTCCCTCCTAGCACTGATGACATTACCTAGCTGGGTCATGAAATGTCTGCAAGTAAACCACCAAGCTCAGAGAACACCAAAAACTCCACAATCTTCCTCTTCTTCTTCTTCCTCCTCCTCCTCTCCACAAACTCTCTTCCCTCCTAGCACTGATGACATTACCTAGCTGGGTCATGAAATGTCTGCAAGAAAACCACCAAGCTCAGAGAACACCAAGGACCCCACAATCTTCCTCTTCTTCTTCTTCCTCCTCCTCCTCTCCACAAACTCTCTTCCCTCCTAGCACTGATGACATTACCTAGCTGGGTCATGAAATGTCTGCAAGAAAACCACCAAGCTCAGAGAACACCAAGGACCCCACAATCTTCCTCTTCTTCTTCTTCCTCCTCCTCCTCTCCACAAACTCTCTTCCCTCCTAGCACTGATGACATTACCTAGCTGGGTCATGAAATGTCTGCAAGAAAACCACCAAGCTCAGAGAACACCAAAAACTCCACAATCTTCCTCTTCTTCTTCTTCCTCCTCCTCCTCTCCACAAACTCTCTTCCCTCCTAGCACTGATGACATTACCTAGCTGGGTCATGAAATGTCTGCAAGAAAACCACCAAGCTCAGAGAACACCAAGGACCCCACAATCTTCCTCTTCTTCTTCTTCCTTCTCCTCCTCTCCACAAACTCTCTTCCCTCCTAGCACTGATGACATTATCTAGCTGGGTCATGAAATGTCTGCAAGAAAACCACCAAGCTCAGAGAACACCAAAAACTCCACAATCTTCCTCTTCTTCTTCTTCCTCCTCCTCCTCTCCACAAACTCTCTTCCCTCCTAGCACTGATGACATTACCTAGCTGGGTCATGAAATGTCTGCAAGAAAACCACCAAGCTCAGAGAACACCAAAAACTCCACAATCTTCCTCTTCTTCTTCTTCCTCCTCCTCCTCTCCACAAACTCTCTTCCCTCCTAGCACTGATGACATTATCTAGCTGGGTCATGAAATGTCTGCAAGAAAACCACCAAGCTCAGAGAACACCAAGGACCCCACAATCTTCCTCTTCTTCTTCTTCCTCCTCCTCCTCTCCACAAACTCTCTTCCCTCCTAGCACTGATGACATTACCTAGCTGGGTCATGAAATGTCTGCAAGAAAACCACCAAGCTCAGAGAACACCAAGGACCCCACAATCTTCCTCTTCTTCTTCTTCCTCCTCCTCCTCTCCACAAACTCTCTTCCCTCCTAGCACTGATGACATTACCTAGCTGGGTCATGAAATGTCTGCAAGAAAACCACCAAGCTCAGAGAACACCAAAAACTCCACAATCTTCCTCTTCTTCTTCTTCCTCCTCCTCCTCTCCACAAACTCTCTTCCCTCCTAGCACTGATGACATTACCTAGCTGGGTCATGAAATGTCTGCAAGAAAACCACCAAGCTCAGAGAACACCAAGGACCCCACAATCTTCCTCTTCTTCTTCTTCCTTCTCCTCCTCTCCACAAACTCTCTTCCCTCCTAGCACTGATGACATTATCTAGCTGGGTCATGAAATGTCTGCAAGAAAACCACCAAGCTCAGAGAACACCAAAAACTCCACAATCTTCCTCTTCTTCTTCTTCCTCCTCCTCCTCTCCACAAACTCTCTTCCCTCCTAGCACTGATGACATTACCTAGCTGGGTCATGAAATGTCTGCAAGAAAACCACCAAGCTCAGAGAACACCAAGGACCCCACAATCTTCCTCTTCTTCTTCTTCCTCCTCCTCCTCTCCACAAACTCTCTTCCCTCCTAGCACTGATGACATTACCTAG
This sequence comes from Hydrophis major, assembly GCA_033807585.1. Classification (NCBI taxonomy): domain Eukaryota; kingdom Metazoa; phylum Chordata; class Lepidosauria; order Squamata; family Elapidae; genus Hydrophis; species Hydrophis major. The sequence goes on along the minus strand of CM066341.1, from coordinate 3,337,726 downwards.
CTGGGTCATGAAATGTCTGCAAGAAAACCACCAAGCTCAGAGAACACCAAGGACCCCACAATCTTCCTCTTCTTCTTCTTCCTCCTCCTCCTCTCCACAAACTCTCTTCCCTCCTAGCACTGATGACATTACCTAGCTGGGTCATGAAATGTCTGCAAGAAAACCACCAAGCTCAGAGAACACCAAAAACTCCACAATCTTCCTCTTCTTCTTCTTCCTCCTCCTCCTCTCCACAAACTCTCTTCCCTCCTAGCACTGATGACATTATCTAGCTGGGTCATGAAATGTCTGCAAGAAAACCACCAAGCTCAGAGAACACCAAAAACTCCACAATCTTCCTCTTCTTCTTCTTCCTCCTCCTCCTCTCCACAAACTCTCTTCCCTCCTAGCACTGATGACATTACCTAGCTGGGTCATGAAATGTCTGCAAGTAAACCACCAAGCTCAGAGAACACCAAAAACTCCACAATCTTCCTCTTCTTCTTCTTCCTCCTCCTCCTCTCCACAAACTCTCTTCCCTCCTAGCACTGATGACATTACCTAGCTGGGTCATGAAATGTCTGCAAGAAAACCACCAAGCTCAGAGAACACCAAGGACCCCACAATCTTCCTCTTCTTCTTCTTCCTCCTCCTCCTCTCCACAAACTCTCTTCCCTCCTAGCACTGATGACATTACCTAGCTGGGTCATGAAATGTCTGCAAGAAAACCACCAAGCTCAGAGAACACCAAGGACCCCACAATCTTCCTCTTCTTCTTCTTCCTCCTCCTCCTCTCCACAAACTCTCTTCCCTCCTAGCACTGATGACATTATCTAGCTGGGTCATGAAATGTCTGCAAGTAAACCACCAAGCTCAGAGAACACCAAAAACTCCACAATCTTCCTCTTCTTCTTCTTCCTCCTCCTCCTCTCCACAAACTCTCTTCCCTCCTAGCACTGATGACATTATCTAGGTGGGTCATGAAATGTCTGCAAGTAAACCACCAAGCTCAGAGAACACCAAAAACTCCACAATCTTCCTCTTCTTCTTCTTCCTCCTCCTCCTCTCCACAAACTCTCTTCCCTCCTAGCACTGATGACATTATCTAGGTGGGTCATGAAATGTCTGCAAGTAAACCACCAAGCTCAGAGAACACCAAGGACCCCACAATCTTCCTCTTCTTCTTCTTCCTCCTCCTCCTCTCCACAAACTCTCTTCCCTCCTAGCACTGATGACATTATCTAGCTGGGTCATGAAATGTCTGCAAGTAAACCACCAAGCTCAGAGAACACCAAAAACTCCACAATCTTCCTCTTCTTCTTCTTCCTCCTCCTCCTCTCCACAAACTCTCTTCCCTCCTAGCACTGATGACATTACCTAGGTGGGTTATGAAATGTCTGCAAGTAAACCACCAAGCTCAGAGAACACCAAAAACTCCACAATCTTCCTCTTCTTCTTCTTCCTCCTCCTCCTCTCCACAAACTCTCTTCCCTCCTAGCACTGATGACATTATCTAGCTGGGTCATGAAATGTCTGCAAGTAAACCACCAAGCTCAGAGAACACCAAAAACTCCACAATCTTCCTCTTCTTCTTCTTCCTCCTCCTCCTCTCCACAAACTCTCTTCCCTCCTAGCACTGATGACATTATCTAGGTGGGTCATGAAATGTCTGCAAGTAAACCACCAAGCTCAGAGAACACCAAAAACTCCACAATCTTCCTCTTCTTCTTCTTCCTCCTCCTCCTCTCCACAAACTCTCTTCCCTCCTAGCACTGATGACATTACCTAGCTGGGTCATGAAATGTCTGCAAGAAAACCACCAAGCTCAGAGAACACCAAAAACTCCACAATCTTCCTCTTCTTCTTCTTCCTCCTCCTCCTCTCCACAAACTCTCTTCCCTCCTAGCACTGATGACATTATCTAGCTGGGTCATGAAATGTCTGCAAGTAAACCACCAAGCTCAGAGAACACCAAAAACTCCACAATCTTCCTCTTCTTCTTCTTCCTCCTCCTCCTCTCCACAAACTCTCTTCCCTCCTAGCACTGATGACATTACCTAGCTGGGTCATGAAATGTCTGCAAGTAAACCACCAAGCTCAGAGAACACCAAAAACTCCACAATCTTCCTCTTCTTCTTCTTCCTCCTCCTCCTCTCCACAAACTCTCTTCCCTCCTAGCACTGATGACATTATCTAGGTGGGTTATGAAATGTCTGCAAGAAAACCACCAAGCTCAGAGAACACCAAGGACCCCACAATCTTCCTCTTCTTCTTCTTCCTCCTCCTCCTCTCCACAAACTCTCTTCCCTCCTAGCACTGATGACATTATCTAGGTGGGTTATGAAATGTCTGCAAGAAAACCACCAAGCTCAGAGAACACCAAGGACCCCACAATCTTCCTCCTCCTCCTCCTCCAACCCTCTTCCCTCCTAGCACCGATGATGTTACCTAATTGGCCTCCAGCAAACAACCCAGCTTAGATTTCCTTTGATATTAAACAGGGAGAAAACCTTCCCTCGTCCTGAAGCTGTTACCAAGTTGGGCCACGCAACACCTGCAAGCTTCAGGGAGCCCCAAGCTTCAACCCCGAGGTGCAAAGATCCCTTTCCAAATCACGGCTTCCTTTGCCGAGGGCTACCTGGCCAACCTTTTGTCATGCTCTCTCCCCTTTCCTCTCCCACCCCACTTTCAAGGCGATCGAGGAGGGCACAGAAGGAACCCAGCGTGGAGAAGCAGACAAAAGACAGCCAGCCCACCTACCCGCCCTCTTCTTGGGCTCCGTCCCTTATTGGTGCAAGATCCGAGCCGTGTTGTCGTGGACTACAGCAACCCAACGGCGGCGGCGGCAGCAGCGCCGCAGCTGAGCAGAGCCTGGGAGGGCAGGAAAGAGAGAGGAGGGCATTTGTAACCAGGGACGACCACAGCAACACTTGGTGCACAGCTCTGGGGAGGAGAGAGAAAGGGAAAGTTGAGCAGAGAGAGAGAGAGAGAGAGAGCAGGTTGGGAGGAAGAAAAAGGGAAGCGGAAAGAAATTCCATCCATTATTGGCCTCGTTGGCTTCTCCTTCCAGTCGTTGGGATTCTTCCTCTCTCTCTCTCTCTTCTTCCTCCTCCTGTTGTTTTCTTTTGGGGACGCAGAGAACGTCAGCTTTTCTCCTCCTCCTCCCATCCTCACCCAGCCCCGTTATGGAGCCGAGGGCTGCTTGTCATCTGCAGATGCTCCTCTGAAGACCCCACGAGAGACGCCCAAAGAAGGACTGGGTTGGGAAACCCACCCACCCCCCTCCACTGGATTGCAGCGGGGGTCCCTCCCACCGTTTCCCCAACCTTTCCCCACCCCCCCTGCATTCCTCTCCTGCGGCTCGTAAGGGGGGTTGCAGGGAGACTGAGAGGGCCCCGCTTGGAGGGCCAGGCGGGTCCCTCTCCCCCCTGGACTTTGCTCCCCTCCATCCCCTCCCGGCAAGCTTCCTATATGAGTCTTCCTCCAGCCCAGGAGAGTCGTGGGGCCCAATTGATGCCTTGCTGAGTCCGGAGGAGCCGTTCGCCACCATGGGCAAATCGAACAGCAAACTGAAGCCTGAAGTGGTGGAAGAGCTGACCAGGAAAACATACTGTAAGTTTCTTTCTTTCGCCTTCTCTTCTCCTGTTCCTTCTTCTTATTCCCATGCCCATCCTTCTTTTTTCCCCTTTCCCTTTCGCTCTCTCTTCCTTCCTTCCTTCCTTCCTTCCTTCCTTCCTTCCTTCCTTCCTTCCTTCCTTCCTTCCTTCCTTCCTTCCTTCCTTCCTTCCTTCCTTCCTTCCTTCCCATAGCATATTATCCTTCCTCCTCCCTTCCTTCCCATAGCATATTATCCTTCCTTCCTTCCTTCCTTCCTCCCTCCCTCCCTCCCTCCCTCCCTCCCTCCCTTCCTTTCCATAGCATATTACCCTTCCTTCCTTCCTTTCCATAGCATATTACCCTTCCTTCCTTCTTTCCTTCCTTCTTTCCTTCCTTCCTTCCTTCCTTCCTTCCTTCCTTCCTTCCTTCCTTCCTTCCTTCCTTCCTCCCTCCCTCCCTCCCTCCCTCCCTCCCTCCCTCCCTCCCTCCCTCCCTCCCTTCCTTCCTTCCTTCCCATAGCATATTATCCTTCCTTCCCTTCCCTTTTCCTTCCCATCCTCACCCCCGAACCTTCCAATTCTGCAACTTTCTAGACCTGCCTCCTGATTAGAGACTTCTGGGCTCAAAAGACCTGGATTCCTTGCTCTCTTTTTATGGGGGTGGGGATGGAGATGCTCTCTCTGTGTGTGTGTGTGTGTGCGTACATTGTGTGTTGTGCTGCACCTAGGAGCAATCCCGTTCTCCCAAGCCCAGGGCCGAGCAGAGAAAGGAGCAGCCGGGGAGGATGTGCTTGAGTTGCATGGTGCAGTGTGCTGCATTGCTTTATAGGAGGGCGGGAGTGGGAGGCAGGCAGGCAGGCAGCTCCCATTGGGGTGTTATTATTGTCAGGGCTGCAGGAGGAGAAGGAATGAGGAGGGGGCCTTCTCTCTCTCTCTCTCTCTCTCCTCTTCCTCTCTCCCTCTTTCCCGGTGATTCATGCAGCTTCTCGCCACAAGCTCTTTCTCCAACAGCATCTGGCATCCCCTTTGGCTTCTCCTGGGGTGGGCGGAGGCTGGCCAGAACTGGAAAGGAGCTGCCCAGGAAGGGACATACCAGGAAAGGAAGAGCAGGAGGAGGAGAGATTGGGAGAGGGGAAGGAGGAGGAGAGGGAGGAGAAGGAGGAGGAGAGGGAGAAGGAAAAAAGGAGGGGAAGGAAGAGGGAAAGGAGGAGGAGAGGAGGAGAAGGAGAAGAGATATGGGGAGAGGAGGAGAAGGAAACGGAAGAAAAGGAGGAGGAACAGGAGGCAAAAGAGGAAGAAGAGGAGGAATTAGAGAAGCAGGAGGAATAGGAGGAGGAGGAGGAGGTTAAGAGGAGGAAGAGGAATAGGAAAAGAGGAGGAGGAAAAGAAGGAGGAGCAGGTTTTCTACACAGCGGGTGGACCTGCTGATGGCTGCCTTGAATTCTTAGACATTTTCAGTCCTGGCAGGGCCATTCTTCCAATCTCTTGGCTTCCTCTCACCTCAGCTTTAAATGCTACTTGCAGTTTGATAATGGGGGAAGGGCAGGGATCTGTCCAGGATTTGGCTGAGGGGAGGGGAAGAGGGGGCAGGAGAGGTGCAGCCGTAATGCGTCTGATGCATTTATTTCATTATTTATTTGATTCAATAGCCTTTTACTACTTTTGTAAATGACTCGATGCAAAATCCAGTCAAAGAATTCTGTTTTGTTTTTCTCGCTTTTCTCAATTTTTTTTTTCTTTTCCTTCCCCCATTTTTTTTTTTTTTTGCAAGGAGGGTTCTCCCATTTTGGTCAGCAAATTTGTCTCCTCCTTCTGAGTGGTTTGCATCTAAAACTACACAATGTCTTTGTGGGTTTTCCAGCATTAAAGTACCCCTGGACTGAAAAACTTGGAATTTTGCATTTCGATTGCTGAGTTTCTGGATAATTGCAGGGTTTTTCTCTCCTTCCCACAGGGATCAGTCACTCAAAGTTTGTGATAAGAACTGAGTTGTGTTCTTTGGGTCTGGTTTGCTCTTTGGGTCACTGGCTTGAGTTACCTGGAGCCATTTGGCATTACAGGAATGTTTTTTTTAAAGTTGCATGCCAACCTGTCTCTGCGCTGCTTCTGTTCTTTTTAAAGGAAGGGACAAGTTTCTAATTCTCATTGAGGTGCCCATTTATTTTCACTGGTTTCATAATTTTGTGAGGCTTCAGAACCAAGTTTGTTTTCCCCATCACATCTCCTTTTACACATGGCTGTAAAAAAGCAAACATTTATATATTATTCTCCTTCGCAGGACAGTTTATCCGACAAACTTAATTTCCCTAAACCAGGTGAACAGAGATCTACTTTTCAGAGGGACAAAACACAACTTCAAACATCAGTTTGTTCTTTTTCCTCACCGCAAAAAAGTCTGATCTCTAGTAGGAAAGTTATTCATGTTTGTATGGACCAACAGAGAAACTGCTTTCCTTCAAAAGGGGCTATTTTCCAAATTTTACAATGAACCATCTGTTTTAAAAAGAGGTTTTGTAAAGAGGTTTTGGCTGTGATGCGAAAATAGCATTTGCCTGCTGGGTCTCTTCCCAGGTTTGTACTGCTGTTTGAGAGGGAATTCTTAAAATCTCAGAGAAAGACATAGCTGCTTTAAAGAGCTCTAGGTCGAGGTAGCTTTGCATCTCTGCGCAGTCCAAAATAATCTGAAGTGTGCACGGTCTTGAAAATAATGCACAAATGGTTTGCGATGGTGAGAATTGTGAGTAATGAGCCTCAAATATTTTTAACGGGGACTGTTAAATAAAAAGAATTTTTAATTTGGCAAGCTGAATTTGACATATTTGCAAAAAAAAAAAAAAACTGGAAGAGACAGTGCGTGATGTCCTTCCAGAAATGAGAAGCGAGAAGAGACTCAAATTCTCCCAAGCCAATTGCGTTGCTAACGTGACTATTTTTAAAAAGCTTTAAACACACACACACACACACACACTTGAGGTCATCCATCCTGCTAGTGAGTTATTTTAAAACTTTTGCTTTGGCCCACTAGGTTGGTTTTACTACCTGGCCAGTCTAGCTGCTCACCAGCTGATATTAGATCTGTCAAATCTGGGGCAGGAAATTGATTTGTGGTTTAAAGTTTTTTTATAAATGAGAATTATAGGAACTGGAGCCAAACTTTTGAATTATAGAATACTGATTAGAGGAATCCTTGCTCCTGTCTGAGCTTGGTTGTTTTCTTGAGACGTTTCATTACCCGACTAGGTACCATCATCAGTGCTAGAAGGGAGAGAGCGAGCAAACCTCATTCCCACCATTGATGATGTTTCCTCCTCCTCCTCCTCCTCCCCTCCCTCCCTTCTTCTCCTATATTCCACACACTATTTCCTCTTAGCACTGATGATGTTACTTAGTTCGGTCATGAGATGTCTGTAAGAAAACAGCCAAGCTCAGAAAGCCCCTTATTTCAACCTTGAGCTACAAGATATTCACCTTTATCGATAAAGATGATCATTGCTGTATGGCCAAGGAAGGGAAGTGTGATTTGTGGCTGCAAGAAGCAAATTGTCTTATTGATCACACAGATTGCAGGTGGTCCTGGACTTACAATCACAACCGAGCCTCAAAACGTCTTTTGCTAACAAAAGACAAGTGAGCTTTTCCCAGTTTTAGGACCTTATTATTAAGTTAGCGACATGGTTGTTAAGTGAATCTGGCTTCTTCATTGACTATATCTACACACACACACACACACACACACACACATATAAAAGGCAGCACCAAATTCCATTTTTCAACCCATCTCAACACAGTTCTCACCACAGCCAAAGGAATAAAAGCTTAGGAAAAACAACAACAATAAAAATCTACTTGCCTTCACTTGGTCATAAGTGCGAGGACCAATCCTATGTAACTTTTTAAAAAATGTCATCTTAACTCCAAAACGAAGTTCACTCTCAATGTATGGTTGCAAGTCAAGGGCTGCCTACCAAAGATGGCTAGCAAGGTTAGCTTTGACTTTTTTTGCCCTGCAAATTCTTGAATTTCTGAAACCCTGAAGCTCCTCTTCTTTTCAACAATTGCTTCATTTTGCCCTCCCACCTTACCAAAAAAAAAAACCCAAAAAAACGAGCAAGCTTTCTGCCCCCAGAAAAGCTGTTCAGTTTTGGTGTCTCAACCTGGCTACGCGCCACTACGAACTTGTGTGGGCTGGCTGGCTGTTTCCCTTGGAATCGTCAAGAAAAAACATGATAATAAAAGATTGTAAATACGATTTGTTGGCGAAAAGAGCCCAGTAGGGAAGGTGAGAAAACAGGCTGTCGTTCAATTCCTCGAGGTTCATCAGCGCCAACCAACCGGCAGAAACTTCTCCCAAAGACCATCTGCTGAGATGGGAGCAAGCAAATTGGAGGGAGTCTTTGACGTACGACCGCAGTTCAGCCCAAGGCGGTTGTTAAGAGAGCTTTGCTCCATTTTGCAAGCTTTCCCCCCTCCCTCACCGCCTATCGATGTTAAGCAAATCATGCAGCCGTTAAGCAAACCGATTGCCGTTACTTTGTCGGAAGCCGGCTGGGAAGGTTGCAAAGATCACATGACCGCAGGACAATGCAACAGGCATAAGTACATGCCAGTTGTCAAGCACGCAAACTTTGATCACGTGAGCACAGAGAGGCGGCAAGGGTCATAAATGTAAAAAATGTCAGTCGTAATTCACTATTTCAGTGCCATTGTAAGTTGAGGTCTACCTGAATTTTGGGGCAAATCAATACTGGAAGCCATGCAGAAATGTAAGTAAGCATTGACTATTTCACCAGCCCTCCAAAATAAGTCTTATCAGCTGATTTTTCCCATCTGGGGTTGGTGTTTTGAATGGCAACATTTGCCTCTTGAATTTCATCTAAACAACACAAAAGTACCCTCAGAATTGGTATAAAGGGGGCAGAGTAGCCCCCTTCCCCACCAGAGAATCTGTCTAGCCCAGGGAACAGACAATTTGACAGACCAGGAAAGAGAGAGAGAGATTTTCTTGTAACCACTCCAAGTTTATTTCCTGCAAGATATTAGCCATAAATTATAGCTTTTATTCAATCTCCTTGCTATTTTTATAACATCTAGGACAATGTTCCATTTGCCAAAGCAGCTGCATAATTCAGAGGTTCAGAATTATGCCAAAATGATGGTTATAACTGTGAACTCGTTCAATCCGTAAACGGTGGTTTGCTATTTTCTAAAAAAAACCTTCCCTTTGCTGTGCTAATAACACTTTGCTAGCTGTGGATTGATTTGGCGTCACCTCTGGGTGTGTTCACACAACAGCCTTGCCTGAATCTGTTAACTGCTTCATTCACCTAGCAGGCAAGGCTCAGATAGCGGTTGGCATCTTGTGGGAATCCAGTGTGTTGGGTTAGCCCATCTTTCCATAGCTAAGTGAAGTGTGTTCTGCAAAGGAATTGTCCCTTATGTACAGTTAGACTTTAAAGTTGGCCTGACTCATTTTATGTTACTTGAGTAGCTTCATCGCCTTCCTCTTCTTGGCCTGTCCAACCTGGAAATTAGTTTCTTGTGCATCAGATTGAGTTTGGGTGGAGAAAAATATTGATCATGAAACTTTCTGGCACAAAAAAATTCCAAGGTTTAAACCACTGCGGGGTATAGCTGGGAAAGAGGTTTTCTTGGAACATCTGGAGGTCTTTATTGGAAGACGGTGAATGCCACGTGTGACTTGTAGAAGGGACCTTCCCAGGTCCTTTTTCCACCAGAGATCAGAAAGTTGTCGAGCCTTTAAATTGAGGGATTGAATTCGTTGGGTGGACAACCCATAACTCTGTAGATCAATTATTTTCGGTACCTGCTAACTCTTGATTATCCTATTTGGGACTCCAGCATTTTGGAAGTTCCTCCATCCCAATCAGAGATGGCCGATTTTGTTACCTTTCGCATGTCTTCTGTTGATTTGGGCGGATTCTCTTCTGTCAATTCCATTCTCTAAAAGCCACCATGAACTGCTTCCATTAAATATTTAATTGCCTCTGAAGACACCTTAGTTGCAATTAGCTCTTCACCTGGAGAGCTGTTTGCAAGAGAATTGGCCACTGTAAAGGATGGATTGGGGTGAGAAGTTGCAGATTTAGGAACCAAATAGTTCCAGATGGTGACGGAGAGAAATTGTGTGGTTTTTTGTTTTTTTTTCTGAGAGAGCTGGAAACTTTCAATCTAAGTTGCTTATCCCTGAGACATGCATGTTTTTGCCAGCCAAAAACCTTGTCAGCTAAGCACAGTCACACAAACCTATTCTCTGTTTACTCAGCAAGTTATATGCATTTAATACTGCTGGATACCTATTTACCTTCAGTTAATTAGCTGGACACGCTAATGTTAATTTAAAGCAATAAGCTGATTCTTAATGAAACTATTTTGAGGGAATCTCTTGATACACAAAAATCATAAGCTAAACAAATTGGCTGGTTTCCAGGTACACACTCACTGGCAAAAAGCCAACCACACAGAAGCTAACTATCCTTCTTGTGGCTTGGTGCACATTCAGTATATCAGAAAATTGGACTTTTGAAATCTGTCTTGCGAATCCTCAAAAGACATTTTTGTTCCCTCTTGCAAAAGCAGCTTTTCATTTTTGATCTCAGCCTCAAGGTGCTCCCGGACATCTCATTAGGCATGTTGGCAAAATTAATTATATGAAATGAGACCGTTGGAGTCTTCCTTTAACTAGATTTACAGAGATGGACGTGAGAGGGATATAAGAATTCCAGCAGCTGAATTATTCTCAATTTAAAACCATTTGATTCCTCCAGTTCATCAGACGGAAGGGGAACTATTTTATTTTATTTTTACTGACAACTGATTAAATTGCATTTTGGCTGTTGATGGCAGCACCTCCACACAGCAATCTTTTGGTTTTCCTTGGATGGCTTTGGAGTGGATTTTACTACTGGAAGTGAGGTGGAGGAGATTGCCACTATTGTGTTATGTCATTTCACTTTCTCCTTGGCTGCCCCCAAAGTAACATTTATTTGATTGATGTGAGTCCCTCAGGACTGTTGAGAGTAGGGCAGTATGCAAGTTTTAAAGCCAGATGTTCAGACTGGATTTGGCATTCTCTGACCACCCATTGAGTCCTTCCAAGGACCTGGGATAGGCAGATGTTGTGGTTTGATGGTGTTTAAAGGTATATTTGCAGGATGTCAGCTGTTCTAAGTCAAGCTGCCAGTTGCAATTGACTGAGAGTGTTATTGTCAAATGCCAATGGTGTTGAAATGCTCAGATAATACATTACTATTATTATAGTTCATCACACAGCCTGAAGTTTAGGCTGGATTTGGCATTATGTCCATTTACAGTATCTAATCCTGAGGATCTCAGGCAAATGTGGATGTTTGTTGGTGTTCAAGATACCATGGCAGAATATAAGCTGGTCCCAATTATCATCATAAGTCAAGGACTACCTGTATGTAGAATTTTTTTGGTTCTCTCTGAGGAATCACCCAGGACTTCATAGGAGTTAAAATGTGAAGCTGGAATGGGTGACTCATTTCTTGTTTCTCACCGTTGGCCCTTTTTAATGTTTAACTGGAACAGTGGGAAGTTTTAACCCATTAAACCATTACAGCAGAGCCAAGGGGAGACCTGAATATATTTGAAAATGCATTTGGAAAGGACAGGGCTGCTGTGTTCATATTAGCCTTCTGAATTATAAATTTGCAACTGGCCTTATTTGATTGCAAGTCTGCTTTGATTTTTTTGAGAAAGGCACCTATGCAATTGCCCCAGAATTTTTTTGTGCCAGAGTGGATCACAGGCTAAATTTAGTTCCCAGGCTGGTAATGTTTGACTGGAAAGCTTAAAATATTTCTCTTTGATTTAGACCAGAGAGGAAAGAAGGAGGGAAGGAGAGGAGAGAAGGAGGGAGGGAGAGAGAGGGGGAGAGAGACAGAGACATACAGAGAGAGAAAGAGAAGACAGAGAGAGAGAGACACACACACACAGAGAGAGACAGAGAAACACGGAGAGAGAGAAACACAGAGAGACACATAGAGAGAGAGGGAGGGGAGAGACAGAGAGAGAGACAGAGAGAAAATAGGTATTTAGTGTGTCACTTTTTTTTTTGAAATTCAAAAAAAACATGCAAATTTGGCATCTTGCAAAAGTCACGCATCAATAATTAGCTTGTTTCTTTTCCAGCTTTGCAGCAAAATCTTGGCACGCCGGCCATTGCTGTATTTTTGGGCTTCTGCCTCAGCTGCGGGAGACAGAGCCAGATTTTTTTCCCCCCCAAGCACAAAGTCCCACTTTGATAAACTTATTTAAAGTTTCCCCCAATCCAGATAGTCTTCGACTTACAACAATTAGTTTAGGGGCCGTCCAAAGTTACAAGGACGCCCCCCCCCAAAAAGGCAAATTATGTGCTTATGCCTGTTGTGGCATCCCCGCAGTCCTGCGATGAAAATGTGGGCACTTATGTTTACAGCGGTTTGCAGGGTCTTGGATTCAAGTGGTCCCCCCTTTGCAACTTTCTCAGCTGGCTTCCAAGCAAAAGCCAATGGGGCAAAGCCAGATTTGCTTCATGACCATGTGGTTCACTTAACAACGGAAGTGATTTGCTTCGCTGCAGCAGCAAAAAAATAAAATAAAAGCTTGTAAAATGGGATAAACTCATTTAACCGCTGTGGGGCTCAACAATAGAAATTCTGCTCTCAGTTATGGTTGTAAACGTGAGGACTTTCTTCAGCCCTTCCCAATCCATACCTCTCTGTCCCCAAAATACTAAGTTGGCTCAGTTTTTTCAGAGCTGACATTCGATTAAAAAAAAAAACCTAACATAGTTAGTTCGCGCTAGCCACCTCTGGCCAAAGCTGGCTTAGAATAAGACTGCAAGCAGGGAAAGCATTGAAAATATTGTGACGTCTCTAAAACAGAACCAGAACTCTGTAGAGTCTCTTTCTGTATCTTTTCTTTTCTTTTCTTTTCCTTTCCTTTTTTTTTGTTTAATGGAAAGAAAATACATCCATTTGATTTTTTCCAGTGAATCTTGCGATCGATTCCTTAATTCAATTTCTGTTCTCAAAAGAGCTGTGCCCATTTGCAAAATCACCCCAGATCAATTCAGATGTCTGGAACATCCTGTTGTTGGCTTCTGTAGGGTGACGCCATTCACAATCTTTGAATTACGACCACCGTGGAGCCCAAACTTTCCGTTGCTAACCCGGACAGTTGTTAAGTGAACCTTAATGCGAAGAAAGCCAAGCACACACCATTTCTTTTTTTCCATGTTGCAAGTCATGAATCCATATTGTTTTACAGTATTTTGTGCTAATTAAAATTCCCCCCCCGAAGCCTTGTATGGCTAGAGTCCCAATTTATATCCTTTGTGCTCAGAAATATTTAATATTCCCGCTGTACATTTATTAGGAATTGATAGCACCGAAGATGGAAAGATTTTGCTGTTCACAAACGATCTTTGCTAATTGATGGAGTGAACAAGGGCTCCAAGGGAGAGCAATTATGTTTCTGATGAAATATGTGAATAAGAGAAGAGTTTAAGGCTTTGGAAAACTCAACTGAAGTGCATGAATGTACCAAGTCGTCCATAAATACTTCTTTTTTCCTCTCTCTCTCTCTCTTTTTCAGTCACAGAGAAAGAAGTCCAGCAATGGTGAGTGTTCAATGTTATTTCAGATTCTAAGAATAATTCAACATTTGTACTTATACAAACCAATGGGTTGGAACCACAATGCCCATAGTTCCTTCTGGAAATTGGACTCCCTGTGAAAAGCTACAGCAGTCCAATTGCAAGCAGACTTCGAAAGCTTGAAATCCACACACCTTCAGACTAATCTAGGTTGAGAAACACTGTCTAAAAGTCACAGAAAAGCCAAACTGGGATTAAAAATGGTGCTGCTGGTTTTCTTGGAGTCTTAGGGTAAAAAAATAATACAAATAATCAAGTGTACCCATTTATCTTTCTGATTGCAGGTATAAAGGCTTTATTAAGGACTGCCCAAGTGGACAGTTGGACGCAACTGGATTTCAGAAAATCTACAAGCAGTTTTTCCCGTTTGGTGACCCAACCAAGTTTGCAACATTTGTTTTTAATGTCTTTGATGAAAACAAAGTGAGTTTGCTTTCCTTCCCACCTTCCTTCCTTCCTCTCTCTCGTCCTTCCTTCCCATACCATATTATCTGATTCCTCCCTCCCTCCCTCCTTCCTTCATCCCTCTCTCCTTCCTTCCCTCCTTCCTTCCTTCCCATACCATATTATCTGATTCATCCCTCCTCCCTTCCTTCCTCCCTCCCTCCCTCCCTCCCTCCCTCCCCCTCCCTCCCTCCCTCCCTCCCTCCCTTCCTTCCTTCCTTCCTTCCTTCCTTCCTTCCTATAAATCTTAATTTCTTTGTGGCCAAAATATATTTCCCCCGAGCAATATTTTCACAGAAATAGGACTAAGGAAAAGGGAATATTAAGCGAGGTAGGCGTTATGCCCAATTCTCCAACATTTTTGCCATGAAATCATTAAGTGAATCACACGGTCATTAAATGAATGACCCCATTGACTTTGTTTGTTGCAAGTTGGCTGGTGGCAAGTGTCTAAATTACAACCACAGAACTGTGAGGACTCTGTGTTGGTCATAACCACAAGGACTGAGTTACTGTGTTGGTCCTAACTGCGAGATCCGAGTTCCTTGTTTCTGTGCCATTGTAACCCCCAACATTCCCTAAACAAATGGTCATAAAGAGAGGACCACTTGTAATTGCACTTTAAACAGCTTTTTCCCAAGTGGGATCTCAACGTTGGCCTTTTTCTTTTCTTTTCTCAGGATGGAAGAATTGAGTTTTCCGAATTTATCCAGGCCCTTTCAGTCACTTCCCGAGGGACTCTGGATGAAAAACTGCGGTGTAAGCAAGCGGTGTTAATTTATTTATTTGTATCCTGATTGGACAACCAGAGTTTGTCCAGAATAGTATAGGATCTCCTGCTTGAGCCAGGGATTGGACTAGAAGACCTCCAAGTTCCTTTCCAACTCTGTTATTCTATATTCTGCATAGCTGATAAATTGTGGGAGAGATTTTGGCCGGGCCTTTTCTGACAAGTCTCCATTCTTGAAGGCTTATCTCTTTCCTTGCTGATCGCTTTCTCTTTTCCCCTCTGCATTTCAGGGGCCTTTAAACTGTATGACCTGGATAATGACGGCTACATCACAAGAAATGAGATGCTGGACATTGTAGATGCTATTTACCAGATGGTGGTGAGTATATGTGATGACCCGAGGCATGGCAAGAAATAACAAAGTCACAAAAGTAGATAAATTCCCTTCAATGCCTCCAACTTGGACCCCAATGTCCAATTATCCTCGGCTGGAGATCAAGCTCTTCCAAAAACAGTCCGCAAAGGGAAAAAATGAAATCCGAACCCAAAGTAAAGATAATTAGAAATAAAAAAAAGCCCAACACAAACCACGCTGAAGTAATTAACATGACAGGCCGGGATGGTAAATTGCAGGCTTCCAAAAGACAATGAAGCACCCACAGTTGGGAGGACACCAAAACCCAGATAAGCCTTGACAAAGAAAATGCACGCTTTGCTTCCAGCAAGGAGCTGTGTGCAAATGCCCCACTTATATCCTGTTCTCCCAGCTGCAACCAATGAAAGGGATCAGGGCCTTTTCCTCTCCCGGAAGCCATGTTGCTCCCTTCTCTGTTCCCCCCTGCATGCCCTAGGCTGAAGAGGGGGTGGGCCTGTGTCTTCCTCTGAATTCCCTCTCCCTTGCTCTACCTCTTCCCTGCTCTGTCCAGCTGGACTGTGCCCTTCCCCAGTTTCTTCTACAGCCACTGGAGCCACACTCCCACTCCCTGTGTCAGCTGCTCGGCCTCCCCCTGGGAATCAGACTCCAACAAGGGCATGACAGTATAGGACCACAGTTTGTTACCTCTGTAACGAGACCCAGTTGCAGGAAGTGGCAGGGTTCTCTCTTGCCTTCAGATGACCGGGGGTCTTGGCCTAACACAGAGAGGTCTCCAAATGTAGCAACTTTAAGACTTACCATACCAAGTGCATCCCCAACCTGGTTTGTGTTGCGTAGGTTCTCTAACATCTTCGTAGGTTTTATTGAGTCCACCAGAGTCCGTGGGACTGCATGGAAGCGGGTTGGGTGTCTCCAGGGCTGTGCCATCTTCACTTTCTTTGACCAGGGTAACACGGTGGAGCTACCAGAAGAGGAAAATACCCCGGAGAAGAGAGTGGACAGGATTTTTGCCATGATGGACAAAGTGAGTCTTTTTCCTCCCATCTTAATTTGGCTATCGGCAGAAGGAGACCAAGGGGAGGGCTTCATTTGAAGCCCTATTCCTAAGAGGGAGAATTGAAGGCCAGCCGAGCTAGAAGTTTCCAAGGTTGAAAAACCTCAGGTGCTGAACCCAGAAAGCAGGTGGCTTGGAGTTCTAGTCCTTCCATTTGGCAGGAAATCTGGCTGGGTGATGTTGAGCCAGTCGTTCATTCTCCACCTAACCTACCTCACAGGGTTGTTGGGGTTTGGAAAGTAGGATACAGATGTATATTAAATATATTTGCTGCCTTGAGTTGACCAAATATATCTGTCTGTTTATATGCACGGATAGATGGATAGATAGATGGATAGATAGATAGATAGAAAGATAGATAGATAGATAGATAGATGGATGTATAATACATGAATGGATGGATGGATTGATGGAATGGATGGATGATGGATAGATAGATGATAGATAGAGAGTTAGATGATAGATAGATGATATGGATGATTGATAGATGATATAGATGATAGATAGATGATAGGTGATATAGATGATAGATAGATATAGATGATAGATATAGATGATAGATATATGACATATGATATAGGTGATAGATATAGATTATAAATAGATGATATAGATGATAGATAGAAACACACACATACACACATATATATTAGATTGAGAGAGAAAGAGAGAGAAAGAAACAACTAGCTAGCTGGAGACACAGGCAGATAGATGAGGGGGTGGAGAGACAGAGAGAAAGAAAGAAATATAACCATATTAACACACACAAGGGATTTAATCTTGTGGGTTGACTCTTCTTTTCAGTCCTTGTTCATTGGTCTCATCACCTGATCGGTGGGTTACCTCACTAATTCAGCAGCTCATGAAGGCAACCTGCCTCCCCTAAGCCCTGAGTCTCCTTTTCTTCCAGAACGCTGATGGGAAATTAACCTTGCAGGAGTTCCAGGAAGGTTCTAAAGCCGATCCCTCCATCGTCCAGGCACTTTCTCTCTACGACGGGCTGGTATAGTCCCACAATCTAGGCTTTGGTGAGCACCCAAGTCTCCAGCATGGGAGACGAAAATATCCTGGATTTTGCAATATATTGCAGTGTAACAAGATAAGAACATGAGGAGGGGAAAACCCAGCATATGCTGCATGTATTAAAACGAGAAAGGGAATAAATAACTGGTTGTGCCTGGCAGGGACAGACTCAATGTTCCCTTCCAAATTTGATTCGAACTTAGATTGCATCATTCATTCATTCATTCATTCAGTATTTCCCTCTTTCCCTCCCTCCCATTCTCCTTCCTTACTTCCATCCTCTTTCCCCTCCCTCCCTCCCTCCCTTTCTTCCTCCCTCCCTTCCCATAGCCTATTATCTGATTCCTTCCTTCCATACAGCCTTCTTTTCCTCCCTCATTCATTCATTCATTTTATATTTCCTTCCCTCCTTTCCAATCTCCTTCCTTCCTTCCATTCATCCTTCTTCCGCTCCCTCCCTCCCTTCCTTCCCATAGCCTATTATCTGATTCCTTCCTTCCTTCCTTCCTTCCTTCCTTCCTTCCTTCCTTCCTTCCTTCCTCCCTCCCTCCCTCCCTCCCTTCCTTTCTTCCTCCCTCCCTTCCCATAGCCTATTATCTGATTCCTTCCTTCCATACAGCCTTCTTTCCCTCCCTCATTCATTCATTCATTTTATATTTCCTTCTCTCCTTTCCAATCTCCTTCCTTCCTTCCATTCATCCTTCTTCCGCTCCCTCCCTCCCTTCCTTCCCATAGCCTATTATCTGATTCCTTCCTTCCTTCCTTCCTTCCTTCCTTCCTTCCTTCCTTCCTCCCTCCCTCCCTCCCTCCCTCCCTTCCTTTCTTCCTCCCTCCCTTCCCATAGCCTATTATCTGATTCCTTCCTTCCATACAGCCTTCTTTTCCTCCCTCATTCATTCATTCATTTTATATTTCCTTCCCTCCTTTCCAATCTCCTTCCTTCCTTCCATTCATCCTTCTTCCGCTCCCTCCCTCCCTTCCTTCCCATAGCATATTATCTGATTCCTTCCTTCCTTCCTTCCTTCCTTCCTTCCTTCCTTCCTTCCTTCCTTCCTTCCTTCCTTCCTTCCTCCCTCCCTCCCTCCCTCCCTCCCTCCCTCCCTTCCTTTCTTCCTCCCTCCCTTCCCATAGCCTATTATCTGATTCCTTCCTTCCATACAGCCTTCTTTCCCTCCCTCATTCATTCATTCATTTTATATTTCCTTCTCTCCTTTCCAATCTCCTTCCTTCCTTCCATTCATCCTTCTTCCGCTCCCTCCCTCCCTTCCTTCCCATAGCATATTATCTGATTCCTTCCTTCCTTCCTTCCTTCCTTCCTTCCTTCCTTCCTTCCTTCCTTCCTTCCTTCCTTCCTTCCTTCCTCCCTCCCTCCCTCCCTCCCTCCCTCCCTCCCTCCCTCCCTCCCTCATTTGTTCATTCATTCATTCATTCATTCATTCAATTTTTATGGCTGCCATCTCAAACCAGGTGAGTAAAAGACCAAATCATAGAAACACATTTCTAAAACGATCCTAAAGTCAGGACACGAATTCTATAAATATATAAAATGGTAACATCCATCAAATCAAAGAAGCTTCAGGCTTTTCATCTGCCTTTCCTTTCTTTCCTCTTCTCTTTTCCAGACGCACCGAGAAGCCCTCCTTCCAGTGACATCCAGCTGCCTACTCCAAAAAGACCCTCATCCGACAGTTACTCTTCCGTTACTCGCGAGCAAGGGGCGCCTTCCAAGTCCGACCTCAACCTCAAAACCCTTTTCTGCTTGGAATTGTCCCCATCAGCCGAGCAACTGCTTTGATTAACATTTCTTTTCTTTTCTTTTCTTAAGAAAAAGAGAAAGACAGACGAAGGAAGGGCAGGAGTGGGAATCCTTGATGGGATGGAGATGGTTCTCGCATACGTTTCCCCTCTCCCATCTTTGCTTTTGTCTGGAATAAACTTGAGATTTCATATTTCTTCCCCGGGGGGTGGAGGGTCGGGCGTTGGTGGGATGGGAGAGACTCGAGAGGCGACTGATTAAATCAGATTGGAAAAGCAGCAAGGGGGGGGGGAAGAAGTACAGGGGGAGGGTCAAGGGCTTCAGCAAAAAAAAAAAAAAACACAACGAATCAAAATCGTTTTGAAAACTTCATTTTCTCCATAACATCTGGATTTGCTGCAATTTTCATCGCTTGGGGTAGCGGGAGGGGGGGCAGGTCTGCATCTACAAAGCCCCTTGTTATGTTCTGAGCGATGCTTCTTTGGATATGATTTGCTTGTGTGTGTGTGTGTGTTTCTCTTTGCTTATTTATTGGACCGCTTTCCTAAATGAGGTTGTCGGGCCCAAGGATCAAACACCGAAAATGGAGTGGAGAAATTGAAGACCTCTGAACCTGGAATCAAGCGC
The DNA here is from genome assembly GCA_033807585.1 of Hydrophis major. Taxonomy (NCBI): domain Eukaryota; kingdom Metazoa; phylum Chordata; class Lepidosauria; order Squamata; family Elapidae; genus Hydrophis; species Hydrophis major. The sequence continues at coordinate 3,318,462 of CM066341.1, read as the reverse complement.
ACACACATATACACAGGGCAGCCTGGCTGAAGTCGAAGGGGGTGAATTCCGCCACCTCCCCTGTTTTTTTTTAAAGTGTCTCTTTGTCTTTTTTGTTGCTGTCGTTGTCGTCTTTGTTTTGTCCATCACACTTGTTATGTGATGCTTCACTTTGGGAGTGGGAGGTGGATGGGTGAGAGGGTTGGGAGGTCCTTGCATCCTTGCCTTGCTTTTCAAGAGCTTCAACGCTCCGATCTCACAAACTTCCATGCCTGCACATTAAAAGAAAAAAAAAAAGGAGAAAAAAAATAATAAAAAGGAACATTTATTTCTTATTTCTTTTCTTTTCTTTTGAACACGCGGGAAACTCTTGCAAAAGAGAACTCGGGACCTTTTCAATAGACAAGGCTTTTCGGAGGCGTTTCTAATTTTTTTTTAGAAATAAAAATTTTCCCTATGGAAAAAATACAACACAGTGATTATTAAACCGAGTTCTCGATTTACGATTTGGACTGGAACATCCCATTGTTAAACAAGGTGGGCATTAAGGTGTCTTCTCTCTCTTTTTGATATAAAAACAAAAGTGAAAGTTAAAAAAAAAAACAACCTAACAAAAAGCTTCTAATTCATTTCTCCAAAACTGCTAACAATAATGGAAATGCCCCTGTTGGAAGTAGATAGCAAAAGGAGCTTCACATCAAGCACATGCTGCCCCCTTGTGGCTCAGCTGCGTCCTGCATCCCCATAGCCAATCATTCATAGTACACTCAGCTTCCAAAACCAAACTCTGGTTTTGGCTAAAATCCTTTCTCGAAGCATCAAGTATTCCAGCTGGGACCCTAGTTATGACCTGATAGGGCCAAATTCCAGCCAAAAAACCTGGAAGGAGGCCTGACAGGTCTGGAAAAAAAAAAAGAGAATGTCCAGTGTGCTCAGACCTTTTCACCTCATGCAGGTGACCTGTCTGTTGCAATGAGACCTTTATCTCTTCCTGACAGGCCATAGAGGCCTGGCAAATTCTTCTCCTCACCTGGCTGCTGTCCCCGATGGTGCAAGAGTTAAAGCAATAACTAAGGCAGAAGGGTTTCCCCACCTCCCTTGCTGGTGGTTCAACTGGCTTAATTTGGCCCCAAAGCTATTGGCAAAGTTTGAATAACTCAAAACCAGCCCGGATGGTGATTAGAAGACTAGAAGAAGAGAGGCTTGCTGGAGTTGGACTCTGCCCATTCTGGCTCCTCCTTTGGAGAGGGTTATATATTCTGGGAAGGCTTGAAGCACTGAGATTTGGTGGGGAGATCCCTGGCTTTAACCTGCAGCTGATTTTTTGTTTTTTGTTTGCAGGCGACAACGGTAAGTGACATTGCAAGAAAGGGGGTGGGGTGGGAGAATCTTTTAACAAAGTTTTGAAGATTTGCAAAATAAAAAAAATTTCTAAAGAAGATCAGAAGAATTTTAAAGAAGATTTGGGAGAAAGAAGGAATGTCTGATTTAGGGAGCCTGATGATTAGAAAGAAGAAAGTACGAGAAGAAGGAAGCCACACTATCAATAAAATATAAATGCATGCACGAAGGATGAAAAGAAACTTTATATATCTTTTTTGAAGATAAGATAGATTAATAAAAGAAGAGCATTCTGATGTAATTTTAGAAAGGTTAAAATGTAATTATGAAGAAAAGCAGCATCCACAACCTTGTATATTTGTTCCTTTTTTCCATTTTTCTTCCTCTTTTTTTCTTTTCTTGCTCCTTTTTCCTTTCTTTTTCTTTGCTCTTCCTCACTTCATAATTGTTTTTCCACTTTGAGTTTCAATTTGTATCTATTTTTTTCTCTTCCTCTTTTTTAATTTCCTATGGCCTTACTTATCCCTTTCCCTCCCTTTGCTTTTCTCTTTTTCTGCCCCTGTTGAATAAAACTCTTTTGGTGATTTGAAAGAGATTGAAACTGGTAGAACAAAAGGAGAAGCTGAAAATTCTCTGTGCAGAGAGTTTTAAACAGGGGACCACAGCCAGCCCTTTGCCCAGAATAAATAAATAAATTGCTCTTTTGTACAAGGCTGGGAACTGAAAGTACAAACTGGGATTGTTTAAAGGAGCCAGTGGACAAATCTTTATTTTGGGTGGTGCCAGCCCTGCTCTGTGCAAACTGGACATTGAAAAAACCTCTATGGGAAAAATATCACAACCTTTTTCCCCCTGGATTAGGTCAGGCTGTATAACAGGATCGATCTCTTCAGTCGATTCTATCGATCAGTTTAAACACCTGAAGGCAGGACAAGAAGCCATAGATGGGGAATTAATCAAAGAGAAAAGCAACTTAGAACTAAAGAGAAATTTCGTGACTTTTAGAACGATCAATCCTTGGGGTGGCTTACCTCCAGAAATTGTGGGAGCTCCATCACTGGAGCTTTTCAAAAATATCCTGGATAACCATTTGACCAGGAGGGTATAGCGTCTCCTGCTTACGTAAGGGGTTGGACTGGAAGACCCCCAAGGTCCCTTCCAACTCTTATTATTCTGTTAAAATGGGGGGAAAACTTGCTTAACAACTCTTTCGCTTAGCAATAGACATTTTGGGATCAATTGTCATAAGGAGAGGACACCACTTGGGTGGTGGTGTGGAAATTATACACAGGGTGCACAGGTTGATGAATTACAACTCCCATCAGCCCCAGCGAGGATGAGGGGTTCTGGAAGTTGTGTTAGAAGGAAGGAGCCCATTCTTGAAGCTGGGAAGGAAGCTCATGTTGAATCTTGTGGTGGGGAGTTCTGTGGGCTCAAGGCCTACGTTGGTGCCAATATTTAGTTCTCCAGGCTTTCCGATAGGGCTGTTATAGCTGCCTCACAAGCATTCAAACTGCCTGGATAAATGATTCTCTGAATAATGGTTGTCCTTGATTCATATCCACTATTGGAAGCAGAATTTCCATCGCTAAGCAAAGTGCTTGTTAAGTGAGTCGTGCTTCCTTCTGTGAAGGTTTTTTTTTTTTTTGACCCAGTTAAGCAAATCATTCTGGTTGTTAAGTGAATTACAAAACTATTAAGCAAATCCAGCTCTAACAGCTCTTTTTTTTTAGCCTGGAAAAAAAATAATTGGATCTGACATTAATCTCATGGGGGCTTTTCTTGAATTGTTCTTCGAGTGGCATATAAGCTCAATTAATAATAATAATAATAATAATAATAATAATAATAATAATAATAATAATAATACCTTGGAGTTCTCATATCAAATGGCCTAAGCGCCAGAGCTCACTGCAACAACATTGCAAAAAAAAAGGCTTTAAGAGTTGTCAGTCTGATCTTACGAAGCTTCTCCTCTGGTAATACTGATTTGCAAACTAGGGCGTACACAACCTTTGCTAGATCCACACTTGAATACAGCTCCACTGTCTGGAATCTGCACTGTATATCAGACATCAATACAATTGAACGAGTCCAGAAGTATTTTACAAGAAGAGTACTACACTCCTCTGTTCGCAACAGAATACCCTACACCACCAGACGTGAGATTCTAGGCTTAGACAACCTTGAACTACACTGCCTACAGTTGAACTTAAGCATAGTACATAAAATCATATGTTTCAATGTCTTATCAGTTAATGAATATTTCAGCTTTAACCACAACAACACGAGAGCACACAACAGATACAAACTAAATGTAAACAGCTCCAAACTTGATTGCAGGAAGTACGATTTCAGCAACAGAGTGGTCAATGCCTGGAATGCACTACCTGACTGTTGTTACACCCTCAAACCCCAACACTCCTTTACCCTCAAACTAACCTCTATCGACCTCACCCCATTCTTAAGAGATCTGTAAGGGGTCTTATTGTCCCCAATTAGTTTCTATTTCATGTATTTAAACTTATGTGTATGCTTATTTCTATTATATTGTGAGCATTTGACAAAATAAATCAATAAATTATTATGATTATTATAGACTCAATGTCTCAGTCCAAAGGCCTTGTGATTCTTGCATACAGTGGTGGTTTGGATACGTCCTGCATCCTGGTTTGGCTGAAAGAACAAGGTTACGATGTCATCACTTACCTGGTAAGACAATTTTTCAAGGACTCCAAATCAGTATTATTCAAACTTAGCAACTTTAAGATGAGTGGACTTCAACTCCCAGCATTCCAAACACGCTGGATGGGGCATTCTGGGAGTTGAAGTCCACCCATCTTAAAGTTGCCAAGTTTAAGAGATATGGCAGTGGCTTGATTGTGAAAGTTTTAAGGGACCACAGGTAGAAATTCAACCAGTGTAAGTCTTTCCTCACGAGCGATAGACCCGTCAGCCACAAACTGGAAGCAGGAATCTCCATTTCAGCCTCTCAGGGATTCAAACGTGATCAGTTGGCACCTAATTAGCCAGCAGCATGGCTGGGAATGATGGGATTTGACATCCAATCCAGCTACAAGGTTTTGGGGGAAGCAAAAATAGTCTTTAATGAAATATAAATTTCATTTTCAAGACTTGGGATCCTTTTAATTGAACATACACACAGAAATCCAGGATCTGAGAATAAATATCCACGATTAAAAGAAGTTGCAAGCCAAAAATTTTCAAAGGAATTTCAAGAATGAATAATCATCCCAAGAAAGAAAACAAAAGGTCACTTTATTTATCGAGACAAGGTTCAGGCTGTCTTATGACGAGTCCTGCTGTACTTAGCAGAGAACTTTACACCTTTGGACTTATTTTTTCCCCCTTATTTGTTATGTGGACTTATTCTTATTGCCACAGAAGGACAAATACTGCTACTTCCTCCCTTGCAGGAATATTTTCTAAATGGCTGAGCTGGAGGCCCTAAACACCTGCTTAGCCAGGGAATGGTTTCAGAGGAGGCATCTGGGTTGGCATCTTAAAAAATAGTGAGGCTAGAGGACCTCTGGGTGCCTTCCAGGGAAGTCAGTATTTTCCCCTTAGAAACTGCAGAGAAAGCTGGAGGGGGGAGGCTTATAGGAAGACCTGGCCATCTCCCTCCCATTTTGCCTTCCTTCCTTCCTTCCTTCCTTCCTTCCTTCCTTCCTTCCTTCCTTCCTTCCTTCCTTCCTTCCTTCCTTCCTTCCTTCCTTCCTTCCTTCCTTCCTCCTCATTCTCATCTTCTTCCATCCTTCCCTCCCTCCCTCTCTCTCTCTTTTTGCTTCCTTCCTTCCTTCTTTCTCTCACTCTTCCTCCCTCTCTCCTTCCCTTCCCTTCCTCCTCTTCACTCCTCTCCTTCCCTTAGTCTCTTCCCTTATTTTTCACCCAGCAGAGATGAGAAATGGCTCTGTCCTTCCAGAATTTAGCAACCCTCTTTTCCACGATGTGCTCAGGTACCCCCAAATTAGGGATAATGAGACCCCTTTATACAATTAAGGGTTTGGTGCCTTTGTTCCTTTGAAAAACACAAAAAAGCCAATTTCCTTCTAGAAATTATTTTCTATTATTTCCCCCCTTAAATATTTTCCAGGCCAACATTGGACAAGATGAAAACTTTGAAAAGGCGAGAATGAAAGCTCTCTCTCTGGGTGCCAAGAAAGTGAGTTTTGCTTGCTACACTTAGCCTCGGTTGGCTTAATCATGGTTTGCTGAAAGAATCATGGTTCATTAAAACATACATGAACATCAGTCCTTCTTCCAGGAGTTGCGGAGAGGTTTTTAAGAAGAGATTGGAGAGCCATTTTTGACTGGAATGGGACAGGGGCTCCTGCTTGAGCAAGGGGTTGGACTAGATGACCTCCAAGGTCCCTTCCAACCCTGTTGTTGTGTGTTCCACCTTCTGGATTTCAGGTTTACATTGAAGACCTCCGCAGAGAATTTGTTGAAGAGTTCATTTGGCCATCTGTCCAAGCTGGGGCTCTCTACGAGGACCGGTATCTCCTTGGCACATCCTTGGCTCGGCCGTGTATCGCCCAGAAGCAGATGGAGATTGCCTTGAGAGAGGAGGCCCAATTCATTTCTCATGGAGCTACAGGCAAGGTGGGATGAGCCGAGATGCTGCTTTAATGAGGGTTCCTTGGTGCTCCCTGAGCTGGGTGGTTTTCTTGCAGGCGTTTCATGGCCCAAACTAGGGAACATCATCAGTGCTAGAAAGAAGTGGGATGTAAGGAGGAGGAGGAGGAGGAGGAGGAGGAAGAGAAATAGAAGAAGGAGAATGAATGCGAGGTTGAGCGCTGATGATGTTACCTAGTTGGGTAATGAAACCTCTGCAAGAAAACCATCAAGCTCAGAAGGCACCAAGGACTCCCCATTTCAACCCTGAGCTACAAAAGATTCTCCTTTATTGGTGATGTTTTAAATTGTTCCTCTGTTAATCTTCTCCGTGGATTTTACTTCGATGACATTCATGACAAAACCATGCTGGAATCTGGACCGAGGGAAGAAGGTCTATCTATGTTTATCAGAAGATAGAACCAACACAAATTTGAGTTTCCAATTTGAGCAAACTTAGCCAAGGTCTTGGGATAAGGCCTTGTTGGATTTTGTCCCTCTGCGTAATTCTGAATAATTCTGGACAGCGCTTGTTAAAAATTAGCTAAAGTGAATTTAGTAGATAGGATTTTCCTAAAGTAGCTGACAAGCTTAATTGCAGAGGGTTGAATTGCTCTGAGTATCACAAATTCCTGATTGGCAACAAATATTTAAGTTCTCTTGATGCCTTACTCAATGGAGCAACAGGTAGAAGTCATAATTCTATATTTTATTTTTTTAAATCATATTTTTATTAATTTTCCATTATTACAACATAAAATATCATGTTTTCAACAGCGCTTTTGACATTATACATGTTTTTAACTTACATATCTTAACACATTGTATTTACTTTTATCTAATATTGATTAATGACTTTTTCTATAATTATTATTCTTGTATATTTACAAGTTTAGTTTTTTAAGGCTTCTTACTGTAATTCTATATTTTATTTCTTCTTCTATTTTCCTTTTTAGTATTATTTTTCCTTTGATTTTTTTTTTAAAAATCTGATTCTAAAATTTTAATTAAAAACAAACCTGGCCATTACAATAGTTACTCCTGTTGCTGTTGGAAAAACAGTAAATTTACACAGGCTTGTAGAAATGTATGGCACACATTGCACCACAAGAGGGCAGCAAAGACTTACTTTTACCAAGATTCCTGCCCTCTGCTGCATCTTTCAAAATTTTTAATTTTTTTGCTTCTTTATAGCCCAGAAGGGGGGCAGAGAAAGATTGCAGACTCAGGCTTTCCAAAAAGAAAAGAGGTGATGGGAGGGCTGATTTTGCTCCTATACAGTTGCATGCACACACACACACAGATATATTAAGTGATTTTGGTCATCAGCATGTGCTTAATTAATGTTAAATGTTTAAGGTACAGTCTAGTCTTCAGCCAAAAATTGACCCTAGCTGAGACATCAGCTGTAGTTCAATACTTCTCAATATTTCCTAGAAGCAAAAAGGCATATTTCAGAATGTTTAAGCCAAGGCCACGCTGAGTTGAATTCAACTCCACTCGGCCTTAAACATACTTAAAATACGCCTTTTGCCTTCGAAGAAATGTTCTCTTGGCTCTCTTTTCCCAGAGCTCAGCTTCTGAAAGCTGCAAGGCCTTGGAAACATTTTTTCCATTCAAGTAAGCTTGACTTGCAGGCAAATGGGTTGAGAGGCAATCACCCCTTCAACGTAATCTGAGCCCCCAAAGCTTCTTGGTCCCTGATCCGCACTGCCCATTTCTTAAATGCACCATCTGTGTGAGGCTCCCTGACTGAGAAGCAGATGGGAGAAGGAAACTGGGTTAGATGTTGGCTCCAGAGTCTTCCTCCATCGCCGCCTCTTGGGGGCTCCTGCAAGCCACGATCATCTCGGTTGCTCTCAGTGCTCACTTGAATTTGAAGAATGAGTGAAGGAGCTGGTTACCACTTTTCAAAAAAAAAAAAAAAAGGTGTTGAGAGTGCAGAGAAGAGCAACAAAGGGATTGGATGCTAAAACATACAAAACATACATTGGGTATGTCTAGTTTGATGAAAAGAAGGACTTAAGGGGGACATGATAGCAGGATTCCAGTATTTGAGGGGCTGCCCCAAAGAAGAGGGAGTCAAGCTATTCTCCAAAGCACCAGAAGGCAGGACAAGAAGCAACAGATGGAAACTTACAAAGGAGAGAAGCAACCTAGAACTAAGAAGAAATTTCATGACAAGTTAGAAAAATTAATCAGTGAAATGAATGCAGTGCCTCCAGAATTTTTGGTGCTCCAACACTGGAGGCTTTTAAGAAAAGACTGGACAGCCACTTGTGTAAAATGGTATAGGGCAAGTTTAAGACTTGCGGACTTCAACTCCCAGAATTCTCGAGCTAACATGATTGGAGGAGGAATTCTGGGAGTTGAACTCCACAAGTCTAAAGCTGTCAAGTTTGAAGACCCCTGTGCTACAATATATATCCTCCATCTCCATATCTATCTATCTATCTATCTATCTATCTATCTATCTATCTATCTATCTATCTATCTAGTCTGGAGCTGTGTGTAAATTTCAAAAAAATCCCCAAGGCCACCTCAAAGTTCCCTTGTCAGATAGGATTTGAACCCGACTTTTCCTAAAATGTGGTGCTCCCCCAATGTGGTTAAAACGCAGAGCACACAGGTGGGCCCAAATCCTGATCATCTCACCCAGCGACAGCCATAAGTATGAGGAATCGGGTTGTCAGTTCCTTTCACACACACCCCTCCCATGTTGTAAACCGAGGACTTCCTGTATTGGTTAAATGGGAGGCAACCAGGTGATTCCGGCAGAGGGAAAAAAAAAAACGACCTAGAGATTTTTCCCAATCGTGAACCATCTCCATTGGGCAAAACTGATTTGCAAATTTTGCAGAATCTTTTTATCATCATCATCATCTTCTCCCTTTCAGGGCAACGATCAGATTCGGTTTGAGCTGACCTACTTCGCTCTCTCTCCTCGGATCAAGGTAAAGCTCATTTTTTTGTGTTGCACGACACACAACACAAGTCCCCTTCAGTTCCACCAAACCTCCCCCTTGCAGCTGCAACCAGCCCCTGGACGTCAAGTTACACACAGACCCCTCTCAAATTTAAAAGCTTATTTTCTTCCTGGAATCGGTGTTTGGATTAAAGCAGGGAACATATCAAAGCAGGAGCCACCACAGGCCATTTAAATCTCTCCACTTTAATCTCTCTAAACAAAGGTGATTCCAAGGTGGGATTTTTTTTTTTTCATCCTGCCCAGAGCAAAATTCAGCTTTAATTGACCTAAAAAGGGTCAATTAAAATAGCACAGTGACTTAGCAAAAGTTAGGGTGTCTTTTTGAGAAGGAGGAAGAGAAGCAGGAGGAGGAGGAGGAGGAGGAGGAAGGAGGAGGAGGAAGAGAGAGGAGGAGGAAGAGGAAGAGGAGGAAGAGAGAGGAGGAGGAGGAGGAAGAGAAAGCAGGAGGAGGAGGAAGAGGAGGAGGAGGAGATGGAGAAGGAGAAGGAAGAAGGAGGAGGAGGAGGAGGAAGAAGAGAGAGGAGGAAGAAGAGGAGGAGGAAGAGAGGAGGAGGAGGAGGAAGAGAGAGGAAGAGGAGGAGGAGGAGGAGGGAAGAGAGAGGAGGAGGAAGAGGAAGAGGAGGAGGAGGAGATGGAGAAGGAGAAGGAAGAAGGAGGAGGAGGAGGAGGAGAGAGGAGGAAGAAGAGGAGGAGGAAGAGAGGAGGAGGAGGAGGAAGAGAGAGGAAGAGGAGGAGGAGGAGGAGGAAGAGGAGGAGATGGAGGAGGGGAAGGAGGAGGAGGAGGAAGAGAGAGAGGAGGAGGAAGAGAGGAGGAGGAGGAGGAAGAGAGAGGAAGAGAGGAGGAGGAGGAGGAAGAGAGAGGAAGAGGAGGAAGGAGGAGGAGGAAGAGAGAGGAGGAGGAAGAGGAAGAGGAGGAAGAGAGAGGAGGAGGAGGAGGAAGAGAAAGCAGGAGGAGGAGGAAGAGGAGGAGGAGGAGATGGAGAAGAGAAGGAAGAAGGAGGAGGAGGAGGAGGAGGAAGAGAGAGGAGGAGGAGGAGGAGGAAGAGAGAGGAGGAGGAGGAGAAGGAGGAGGAGGAGGGAGGAGGAGGAGGAAGAGAGAGGAGGAGGAGGAGGAGGAGGAAGAGAGAAGAGGAGGAGGAAGAGGAAGAGGAGGAGATGGAGGAGGAGAAGGAAGAAGAAGGAGGAGGAGGAGGAAGAGAGAGGAGGAAGAAGAGGAGGAGGAAGAGAGGAGGAGGAGGAGGAGGAGGAAGAGAGAGGAAGAGGAGGAGGAGGAGGAGGAAGAGGAGGAGATGGAGGAGGGGAAGGAGGAGGAGGAGGAAGAGAGAGGAGGAGGAGGAGAAGGAAGGAGGAGGAGGAGGAAGAGATGGTGGTGGTGGTGGTGTTAGTAGTAATAGTAGCAAACAATACAAATACTCTCTTGTTTTGCCAGGGAGTTGGACTAGATGACCTACAAGGTCCCTTCCAACTCTGTTATTCTGTTATTATTGTTGTTGTTGTTGTTGTTGTTTTGTTGTTGTTCGTCAGCTAATGGTTGCTATTATTTTTTAAATGGTTTCAGATTGAATTATTTTAAATTCCTTGGACAGAACTGGATGAGGTTTCATCCTCCATTTAGAATTTGGCAAGTGTTGTTGTGAGCTTTGGTCAAACTCACTGCAGCTTAGGAAAACAAACGCAGAACAAGGAGGAATATGCAAAGACATATAAATATAAACGTTAATTAATTAAGCTACATTCTCCTAAAATTCTCGTGTCTGTAACCTTTAACCGGGCGAAACGCTGCAGCATAGGGCAAAATTTTCTGAGCTAAGGTACTGTAAATGGACTGACTTTACAGAAGGCACCCAAAAACCTAGGACCAGAGGAGTTGACATGTGGCAAATTTTTATAAAACATTTGATGACATCGAAAGGATCGGAGAACATTTTATGACCTCGTACAAAATGTCATGAAAGCATTTCCTGTGTTTGGCTGTGCTGGGGAGTTCACCCAGGGCTGCTTTGAAGGCAGATCCTCTCTGAACATTTTGGAGTACAGAACACAGAACGATGGCAGTTGGAGGGGGCCTTGGAGGTCTTCTAGTCCGACCCCCTGCTGAACAGGAGACCCTGTGCCATTCCAGAGAAAGGGTTGCCCAGTCTCAAAATTTAATTTTTGTTAAAGAATTTTTCCAGTGCTTTGCCATTGTTGAAAGTCTTTGAGCAACCTAGTAAAGAATATCTCTGAATCTACTACTCTAGAGTTCATCAGTTGTCTATTACTAATTCATAATAATACTATAGTTAATACATCCCAATAAAACAAAGTCACTACAATCTACACTTTCAATCCTCCCTCCCTCTGTCCCTTCTCCCTTCCTTCTTCTTTGCCTAACTTCACCATCTTCCTTCCTTCCTTCCTCCTCCCTTCCTTCCTTCCTTCCTTCCTTCCTTCCTTCCTTCCTTCCTTCCTTCCTTCCTTTCTTTCCAAGGTCCCTTGTAGCTCTATTCTGATTCCTTCCTTCCTTCCTTCCTTCCTTCCTTCCTTCCTTCCTTCCTTCCTTCCTTCCTTCCTTCCTTCCTTCCTTCCTTTCCAAGGTCCCTTGCAGCTCTATTCTGATTCATTCCTTCCTTCCTTCCTTCCTTCCTTCCTTCCTTCCTTCCTTCCTTCCTTCCTTTCTTTCCAAGGTCCCTTGCAGCTCTATTCTGATTCCTTCCTTCCTTCCTTCCTTCCTTCCTTCCTTCCTTCCTTCCTTCCTTCCTTCCTTCCTTCCTTCCTTCCTTCCTTTCTTTCCAAGGTCCCTTGCAGCTCTATTCTGATTCATTCCTTCCTTCCTTCCTTCCTTCCTTCCTTCCTTCCTTCCTTCCTTCCTTCCTTCCTTCCTTCCTTCCTTCCTTCCTTTCCAAGGTCCCTTGCAGCTCTATTCTGATTCCTTCCTTCCTTCCTTCCTTCCTTCCTTCCTTCCTTCCTTCCTTCCTTCCTTCCTTCCTTCCTTCCTTCCTTCCTTCCTTCCTTCCTTTCTTTCCAAGGTCCCTTGCAGCTCTATTCTGATTCCTTCCTTCCTTCCTTCCTTCCTTCCTTCCTTCCTTCCTTTTCCTCCCTGTCCAATGTTCAAAACCAGTCATAACCCTTAGAGAGCAGAGCTGAGAGTTTCTTCCTTCCCGGCCTGATGCCTTCCCCACCTGCACCAAACTGGTTTTTGGTTAGTGCCATAACAAACTTTATTTCCACGGTATCTGCAGATCCTTGCGCCATGGAGAATGCCCGAATTTTATACCCGCTTCCAAGGACGGAGTGACCTCATGGAGTATGCTAAGGTACCAGAATTGTAATCCTGACCTTTTTTCATTCTTTCTGGTTCTTCTACCTTTCTTCACAGGCCACAAGCTGGTAGCGATCACAGCCTTCGCCTGAGCATCGTAGCTATTTCCTAGAATCGTTCTTTGTAGTTGATGGTTGGTTTTCCAAGTAGTTCTTGACTTATGACTGGCCATTTAGCGACTGCTCAAAATTACAACGGACACCCCTTCCTTCCTTCCTTCCTTCCTTCCTTCCTTCCTTCCTTCCTTCCTTCCTTCCTTCCTTTCTCTCTCTCTCTCCCTCCCTCCCTTTCTTTTCTCCCCTTCCTTCCTTCTTTCCTCTCATTCTCATCTCCTTCCTTCCTCTTTTCCTCCCTCCCTTCCTCCTTTCCTTCCTCCTTCCCTCCTTCCCTTCCTCTCATTCTCATCTCTTTCCTCCCTCCCTCTCTTCCTTCCTTCCTTCCTTCCTTCCTTCCTTCCTTCCTTCCTTCCTTCCTTCCTTCCTTCCTTCCTTCCTTCCTTTCTCTCTCTCCCTCCCTCCCTTTCTTTCCTCCCCTTCCTTCCTTCTTTCCTCTCATTCTCATCTCCTTCCTTCCTCTTTTCCTTCCTCCTTCCCTCCTTCCCTTCCTCTCATTCTCATCTCTTTCCTCCCTCCCTCTCTTTCTTCCTTCCTTCCTTCCTTCCTTCCTCCTTTCTCCTCCTCCTCCTCTCCAGAACAAGCCACAAGAAAACAGATGAGGAGTTTTGCATCACTCCCTCACCAGGGGCCCTTTTCTTCTCCACAAACGTTTGACAACTGTGTTCAATCAATCAAAAAAAAAAAAAAGAACCGTTTTGTGTACAAACCAGAAAATTGCTTGAAGTCCCATGTATCTTTCTATCTATCTATATTTTTTTTCCTTGCTATCTAAAGCAGAGTAAATGATTTCCAAGGTCCCGAAATTGAAAGCTGGGCACAGGAGGAAAAAAAAAAGAAAAGGGAAAAAAAAAACTCCACCTGACAGTCTTTTTATTTATTTATTTTGTATTTGCAAACATGCTCATCCATCCACCCTGAACTTGAAAAACACGTGTATTTCAGGGTTGCTGTCTTTATCACCCTTTATTTTTCCTGCCATCTGTTATTTACTGCCTCGAGGGGAAATTTACAAGAGTCACCCATATGTTGCCAAACAAATTGTCAAGTAGGTGAGTTGTTAAGACAGCAGCGTACGCGTGTTTTTAATTAGGGGCACTTATTATATGGAAAACTGAGCGTGGTCCGGTTTTCTTTCTTCCTTCCTTTCTTTCCCCCCCCCTCCCCCTTTTATTCCTGGTTCTCCCTGTCTTTGCTTGAAAAAGCTTTAAGGAAGGAGTAAGGCAATTAAAAGAGGAGTTTTGGGGACTTTTCAATGCTTGTGTTTGTGTGAGAGAGAAATGGGACTCTTAATGGAAAAAAAACATGTTCGCCCTCCATTCAATGGCCAAATATTGTTCCTGGATTCTAAGCAGCACCTGAGGATTTTGCAGGGCTTCCTCTCTCTTTCTTTCAACCCCGGATTCCCAACCTTGTGTTTGCAGGCGTTGAGTTGCAACTTACAACAGTTGCAAAGCAGAATTGTGTTCTCAAGACTCAGAGCCAATCAGACCCCAGATGTACATTTTCCCGCCCTGTTCTGTGTTGGTGCAATTTTACCCAATTGTATTGTATTATTATTTTATTTTTCTTACTTTATTTTCTCCAATGGCCTAGGAAGCAGCAGAACATCTTAAATGTGGACCCAATTTTTGGGACTATCATTGAGTCTTTTCCCACACTAACAACTTCTTCTCCTTTTTCTTCCACTTCCTCATCTTCCTCCTCTTTTTTCCCTCTTCCTTCTCTTCCTTCCTCTCCTCTCCTCCTCTTCCTCTGCTGGTTTGTTTCCTGCAATGAATATGCTTCCATGGTTTCCTGCTGACTAGTCCTAAACATTTGCTGCCAACTTTATACAGATGATCCTCACGATGAGAGTGAGAATTCTGCAATCGCAATCCCTAATCCTATGTCAGAATGTGTCAATCATAGGCAACTTGAAAATGGGTGGACTTTAACTCCCAGAATTCCCCAGCCAGCATGCTGGGAATTCTGGGAGTTGAAGTCCACCCCTCTTAAAGCCTGCTGGCTGGGGAATTCTGGGAGTTGAAGTCCACCCATGTTTAAATAGTCCAGGTTGAGATACACCCAGCCAGAAGAATGCCTCCTTCTACAAACCAGAAGAAACTTTGTATGCGTTTCCAACGGAGTTTGTAAAGTGTATGTGTAGTCTCTAGGGTGGGCAAAGTGAAGGGATGGTGATCCCCATAGAGGAGATTTTGTTGTTGACGCCAGGGCAAGCCTCGAGGAATGGCAGCTTGCACAGGTGTGTGTGTGTGGGGTGTGTGTGTGTGTGTGAGAGAGAGAGAGAGAGACAGAAAGACCCCGAAATGAAATCTGGACGAAACACTTGAAGCGCTTTGGCTTCCCTGAACGTCCTGCTGTTTTCCTTGCTTGACAAGCTTAGCATGGAGCGATTGCTGCTGCTACTCTGGCGCTTAGCTTTCACAGGCCATTTCCCTTGGAGAAACATCTCCAGCTAATTGACTGGTGGAGCGACCTTGTAACAGAGCTTGGGTTTAGGACTGTCTAGGGTGGGGGGAGAGGAAGGAAGGGGAAGAGAGGACAAGATGGGTGTGGGAAGTGTAGGATCACCAATGCACACGCTTGGAGGAAGCAGGCAGAGATGGAACCATAAGTATAGGTAGATCTTCTCCTTCTCCTTCTCCTTCTCCTTCTCCTTCTCCTTCTCCTTCTCCTTCTCCTTCTCCTTCTCCTTCTCCTTCTCCTTCTCCTTCTCCTCCTCCTCCTTCTTCTTCTTCTTCCTTCCCCCCTCCTTCCCCCCCTCCTTTTTCTGCCTTTGGGTACTTTCAACAGCTTGACCCCCTCTTCTCTGGGTAGCCCTCAAATATTGCAAGACTGCTCTCATGTCAACCCTAGTCCTCCCTTTCGCTAAGTTTCCCTCCATGTCATTTCAGGATCATGGAATTCCAGTTCCTGCCACACCCTCTAATCCTTGGAGTATGGACGAAAACCTTATGCATATCAGGTGAGGGGGAGGGACAACACTTGTTGGATTGGGACCCCTTGTTTAATCTGTTGGTGGGAGAGTTAGCGGCCTTGAGACTTTTCCAATTGAGAATGGTCTCCTCCACTCCTCCATCAAGTTTTCTCATCATGCTAATAACTCAATTATATGTTGGTCTTTTTTCTTCTTCTTTTTTCTGCTTGGGTCTTCGTCCTCCAAAGCTATGAAGGTGGTATTTTGGAGAACCCCAAGGTAAGAGGACCATTGGTGGCTTGGAGAAACATCTGGGAATCTTCTCCAGTCCCATTATATTCCCTCTGTCCCAGGGTTGCCTTAACCATGGTTGAATAAACAAATCCCAGTCGGTCAATCTCGCATCATGCGAGAAGGCAAGCCAGATGTTGATTTTTGGTATGAGGTGAGCCTAACCCTAACCCAGAACAAGAACATTAGTGAAGACAAATCAACCAGTTGGAATAACGAAACATCAGGTTGTTAAAAGTCATCTTGCTAATAATCAACAAAGAGGCAGCATCAAGATCACGAGAAAGGATAATGCCACTTTATGCAGGTAGTCCTCAACTTGTGACCACACGCGGTGACATTTGTTAAGTGAGTTTTCCCCTACTTGACCATTTTTCTTGCCACTGTTGTTAAGTGAATCTGTCTTGCCTTGTCAGAAGGATGCAAAAGGGGATCGGGTGACTCTGGGGATGTTGAAACTGTCATAAGTGTGAGTCTGTAAGAAACTTATTCAGATGTTGCAGGGAACAGCTGGTCTTGGGTCAAAATTAGTATTGAAGACTAGAGCATGGAAGATCCATTCCTGTGGTCAATGATTATTGTCCTTGTAGACCAGGAGTCCAAAGAAGATGGGCTTTCAAAACTGTGGAAATCCTTCTCAAAGTCAAGTTAGTAGAATGAGGAATGTCTATGAAGAATTTATTAACCCTTGGCCAACTTCTTCCTCCTTCCCTCCTTCTTTCCTTCCTCTTCTTCCTCCCTCCTCCCTCCCTTCCTTCGTTCCTTCCTTCCTATTTGAATCTCCTTCCTTGCTTCTCTCATCTTTTTCTTCCCCTTCCTTCCTTCCTTCCTTCCTTCCTTCCTTCCGATTTGAATCTCCTTCCTTGCTTCTCTCATCTTTTTCTTCCCCTTCCTTCCTTCCTTCCTTCCTTCCTTCCTTCCTTCCTTCCTTCCTTCCTTCCTCTTCGAATCTCCTTCCTTGCTTCTCTCATCTTTTTCTTCCCCTTCCTTCCTTCCTTCCGATTTGAATCTCCTTCCTTGCTTCTCTCATCTTTTTCTTCTCCTTCCTTCCTTCCTTCCTTCCTTCCTTCCTTCCTTCCTTCCTTCCTTCCTTCCTTCCTTCCTTCCTTCCTTCCTTCCTCTTCGAATCTCCTTCCTTGCTTCTTTCATCTTTTTCTTCCCCTTCCTTCCTTCCTTCCTTCCTTCCTTCCTTCCTTCCTTCCTTCCTATTTGAATCTCCTTCCTTGCTTCTCTCATCTTTTTCTTCTCCTTCCTTCCTTCCTTCCTTCCTTCCTTCCTTCCTTCCTTCCTTCCTTCCTTCCTTCCTTCCTTCCTTCCTCTTCGAATCTCCTTCCTTGCTTCTTTCATCTTTTTCTTCTCCTTCCTTCCTTCCTTCCTTCCTTCCTTCCTTCCTTCCTTCCTTCCTTCCTTCCTTCCTTCCTATTTGAATCTCCTTCCTTGCTTCTCTCATCTTTTTCTTCCCCTTCCTTCCTTCCTTCCTTCCTTCCTTCCTTCCTTCCTTCCTTCCTTCCTTCCTTCCTTCCTTCCTTCCTATTTGAATCTCCTTCCTTGCTTCTCTCATCTTTTTCTTCCCCTTCCTTCCTTCCTTCCTTCCTCTTCGAATCTCCTTCCTTCCTTCTCTCACGGTGAGCATAGAATTGGCGCCGTTGCTTCCGGTGAAGAACCTGGGTTAATTGGGCAACCCAGGAAGCAACTGGTTGTGTCAAGGCTATCCAGGTTGTTCCGAGTCGAATAGAATAACAAGAGTTGGAAGGGACCTGGGAGGTCTTCTAGTCCAACCCCCCCTTGCTTTGCCAGGAGACCCTACACCATCTTGGGCTGAATGGAAGATGGTGCCCCACCCATTTTCTCATTGTGTGCCAACCTGGGCGCTGTTTTTGTGACGTCTTGAATGGGAAAGAAAAGTTGTGTTGCCTGCTAGCCGTGCCTCTGCCTCTCCTTCCACTTCATGCTCCGATGGAGTCCCGCTGCCAAGAGAGCCACTTAAACCATCCATCAGGGCTAATTAGACAATCAGACATCGAGGTTGGGGGCGGGGGGGGGGGTCAGGAGAAGCGAAACTCCAGAAATTTTTTTCCCCTCCTGCCTGTTTTTCCGGTGCCTTCCTGGGAGAGTTGCAGGAGCCCAAAGTCACCCATGAAAATTCTGAGCCCAGAGTCAGAGCTTCTGGGCCTGATCCATAAATCTGCTTTGGGCGCTTATGGCACCTCAGTTTGGGTCTTCTGGTTGAAACGTTATGAAGTCCTGGTTTCCAACGGAGCAGACTTCTTTACCCTGGGTTGGGGCAATTTGGTCTCCGAGGGGGAAGGCTGGGGGGACGGGACTGAGTGGGGGAGACCAACATCTTGTTATGTCCCAGAAGGAGACACTCTTGACTTGGAGGTCCCAGTTGGTCTTCTTCTCAGTCAGATGGATTTGATGATTGGAGTATCTTGGGGCACAGAGAATATTCTTGGCCCAATATCATTCTCCTCCATATATGATATTAGATTAGAGGCTATATTGACTGTTCTTTCTCCTTCCTTCCTTCCTCCCTCCCTCCCTTCCTCCCTTCGCATTTGAATCTCCTTCCTTCCTTCTCTCATCTTTTTCTTCCTCTCTCCCTTCTTTCCTTCCTCTTCTTCCCATCTCCTTCCTCCATCCCTTCCCCAATTCCTTCCTTCCTTCCTTCCTCTTTGAATATCCTTGCTTCCTTCTCTCATCTTTTTCTTCTTCCCTCCCTCCCTCCTTTCCTTCTTTCCTTCCTCTTCTCCCCACCTCCTCCCTCCCTGCCTTCCTCGATTCCTTCCTTCTTTCCTTCCTGTTTGAATCTCCTTCCTTGCTTCTCTTATCTTTTCCTTCCTCCTTCCCTCCTTTCATTTTTTCCTTCCTCTTCTCCCCACTTCCTCCCTCCCTCTCTTCCTCGTTTCCTTCCTTCCTTCCTCTTCAAATCTCCTTCCTTCCTTCTCTCATCTTTTTCTTCCTCCCACCCTTTTTTCCTTCTTTCCTTCCTCTTCTTCCCATCTCCTTCCTTCCTTCCTTCCCCTTTGAAAAGGCCCTTTCCTCTGCAATTTTTTCACCAGGGGGGAGCCCTAGATTTCTCCCAAGGTGGGAAAACTGTTTCCCCGGCTGCCCCAGGCCATCCCCCGAATCTCTCTCCTCCCCTCCCCTCCCCTCCTCCCTTGGTGTGCCTTCCCCACCAGAGTCCTGCCAGTCGAGGGATTTGAAAACAGATGGTTGAGCTATTTTCTGCCTCTGTGAGGCCTGATTGAGGAGCAATGAGGCAGCTAATGTCGAGAAAGACAGAAATTTACTTGCTTTAACTTCATCTGGGCACCCTGAAAAAAGCTTTCATTCAGTCTCAGCCACAACAATATCAACCTGGATGAATAAACCATTTGCAGCATTGATAGCTGTGCATCATAGTTTAATTCATGGACCATTTACTTCCAATTTCCCCCCCTCCTCTCGGCCCCTATTCTTTCGGCTTCCCTCCAGTCCCACCCTTTCATTCCTCTCCCCTTCTTCCATCGGCCCTTCAAAGATGCTTTTGCAATCCCGCTCGCCTGGGATAAATGGAAGGCATTGATACCCGATTGGAAAACTATTTGGATTCACCTTTATAAGCGGGGTGGATAAAAGAATACCCTCCCCAGTTAGCAACAGAGATTATTTTTATGTTTTAAAAGTTCTTTTAGTGGGCTGCTGGCTGGGACACCTGTAGATATACCTGGTCTTTGGATGTTTTCTAACTTTCTGTCCCCACACTTTTTTCTCTCTGTTCACTTCTGGTCCTCCAAAGCATCCAACTTTCCATCCTTGATGTACGACCACAGTGGAGCCCAACATTCCTGCTGCTCTTAAGTGAGACAGTGAGTTAAGTGAGTTTTGCCCCCATTTTAGTGAATTGCTGTGGCTTGTTAAATGAGTCCATCCGGATTGCCCCATTGCATGTCCAAAGGTCGCAAAAGGGGAAAAAAATAACAACTCCAGGACGGTGCATCCATCATAAATCTGAGCCTGTTTGCCAAAAGCACCTGAATGTTGATTGGTGAGAATGGTCGTGAAGTGTGAAAAAATGGCCATAGCTCGCTTTTGTGAGTGCCCTTGTATAACCCCGGTCACTAAATGAACTGTTGTAAGTCAAGAACTAGCTCTATTCCTCAATTTAAAACAGGGTGGTTTCCCTCCCAGGTCTGTAGCCAAGAAAACTGAAGAGCAGGAGTTGCAAAATTTGAAGTCCGTGTTCCGTGTAATTCTTCCTCCCCTCCATTGTGTTTTGAAGGTACCTGTGTGTTTGTGTGTTGTTAAACAATGGAAGCTGCCCCAAGACCTTCCTTTTTTTCCCCTTTTTTCTTTCTTTTAACGTAAAAGATATAGTTAAGGAGATAGAAAAATGAAATGAGAAAAGGGGGAGAGGGGAAAAAAAAATCTAATCTCTTCTGGCTTGTATGAGGTCGTGCAACCTCTCATCTCTAATTTTCTGAGTGGGTGCATCTAATATTCTGTATTTGTACATCCCCGTTTTGTACAGATTCACTCGGCGTGGCTAATGTCTTCAAGGTTGGATTCCTATGGAAATCAGCGGGCTGCACATTTAGCAACAGGCCTGAGTCATCATCTGGACCGGGCCGCGGTGCGTTTTGGCCCACCGCTTACTTGAATAAACAGGGTTGATGGGTCTTAAGCCACCAATCGTGGTTTACAAGCCGTGCATCCAAGGGCATGAGGGCTTAGGCTGCTCGGTGGATGGAGCCGGATGCGTGACAGTTTGTATTTCATGGAGCATCGAATAATAGAGTTGGGAGGGACCTTGGAGGTCTTCTAGTCCAACCCTTGCTCACGGCTACACATCATCCCAGACAAACGATTGTCTAATCTTATCTTGAAGGCCTCCAATGATGGAGCATCCACAACCCCAGGAAGCAAGCTGTTCCATTGATTTAAGGAAAAGGGCCAGGGGTGACATGATAGCAGCCTTCCAATATTGGAGGGGCTGCCACAAAGAAGAGGGAGGGGTCAAGCTGTTCTCCAAAGCCCCTGAGAGGCAGGACAAGAAGCAACGGATGGAAACTCATCAAGGAGAGAAGCAACTTAGAACTACGGAGGAATTTCCTTACAGTGAGAACAATTCACCAGTGGAACAACTGGCCTCCAGAAGTTGTGAATGCTCCAACGCTGGAAGTTCTTAAGAAGAGATTGGATAACCGTTTGTCTGAAGTGGTGTAAGGTTTCCTGTCTAGGCAGGGGGCTGGACTAGAAGACCTCCAAGGTCCCTTCCATTATTCTGTTCTTCCCGACAGTGAGAACAATAAACCAGCGGAATGACTTCACTCCAGAAGTTGTTGGTGCTCCATCACTGGAGGTTTTCAAGAAGAGACTGGACAAACATTTGTCTGAAATGGTGTAGGGTCTCCTGCTTGAGTAGGGGGTTGGACTGGATGACCTCTAAGGCCTCTTCCAGCTCTATTCTGATTAATTGATTGAAATGGCTTAGGGCCGTGATGGCAAAACTTATGGCACACGAGCCACAGGCAAACTTACCTCACTGCGCATGCGCACGCCTCACAGCTGATTTCCAGCCTGTTTGAGGCCTTTTGAGGCAGAGGCTTGAGGAAAGCCTTTGCAGGCCGAAAAATAGGCCCGTTTCGTCACTTCCTATATTTCTGGAAATACCAGACATGACAAAACGGGCCCATTTTTTGGCCTGCAAAGGATGCAGAAGCTTTCCTCAAGCTTCTGGGAGGCTGAAAAAGGCCTCAAATGGGCCGAAAAATCAGCTGGGAGGCACAGCGCAGGTAAGGGGGCGGCTGCGGCAGGGGGATTGTACACGCATGCATAGAGGCCGTGAGTGGGGCACATGTTGCCTTCTGGGTGCTGGCACGCGAGCACAAGCACGTGCACCATTTTGGGCACAGGAGCCCCAAAAGGTTAGCCAGCCCTGGTCTAGGGTCTCCTGCTTGAGCAGGGGGTTGGACTAGAAGACCTCCAGGGTCCCTTCCAAACCCTGTTATTCTGTTACTCAGCGATGGGGTTGTGAAACAACTTGCACCAATCACGTGGTGACGTAGGATGCAAGGAGAAGTTCGGAGAAGTTAGAAGCAAATGCTCCCCTCCCCTCAGCTCGTCTCCAATTTCCCAGACCTACCTTGTCTGCCATTTTGTGTGGGGGAGGACCAGGGGTTAGAACAGGAAGGACGGGTCCTTCTGGGTTTGGTTAACGGCCGAGACGTTGCTTGCCCTCCTTCTCCTCCCGGCTGAGGGAAATTGATCTGCATGGTTTTAAATAATTAAGCTGCTGTCCCAGCACCGGGTTCTCCTGCCCTTCTCCCATCTGTTCTTGGGGTCTGTTTGGTGAGATAAATGCTTGAGTTGGACATCAGCCAGCAAGCTTCATAAGGGGAGCCTTCTTCGGTGACGTCAACCAGGGTGATCGTTGGAAGGGGAAGCGCATTAGATGTTGGGTCATGCCTGCGACGGAGATGTTCCCCTAAGAAGGTCCGTCTTTCATTTCTTTTCTAGAGGCCAGTCAATGGTTGCTTCCTTCCTTCCTTCCTTCCTTCCTTCCTTCCTTCCTTCCTTCCTTCCTTCCTTCCTTCCTTCCTTCCTTCCTTCTTTCCTTCCTTCCTTCTTTCTTTTCCTTCCTTCCTTCTTTCTTTTCCTTCCTTCCTTCCTTCCTTCTTTCCTTCCTTCCTTCCTTCTTTCTTTTCCTTCCTTCCTTCCTTCTTTTCCTTCCTTCCTTCCACCCTCCCTCCCTCCCTCCCTCCCTCCCTTCCTTCATTCCTGGGCAATATAGTGCAGGTACACCTTGACTTACAACCATTCGTTCAGTGACATTTGAAGTTACCACAGCACCAAAAGTAGCAACCTGTGACCATTTTTCACACTTAGGATTGTCGTAGCCAGGTTCACTGAACAACCATGTTGCTAACTTAAACCGCTGCAGTGATCCACTTAACAACGGTGTCCAGAAAGTTCATCAAAAGGGGTGGTGGTGCAGAATTCACTTGAACCCCTGTCTCGCTTAGCGAGGGGAATCTTCAGCTCAGGGGTGGTCGTAAACACGAGGTCTATCCGTAATCCTAATTTATGCAGACGGGACAGAATCTTTGTTGGGCAACCTAGGGCTGTTTTTGATCCTAAAAGTTGGCTCTTCACTTCCAGCTGGATTCAAATGTAGACCTCCCCATGACCTGAGATAGACTGCCTTAGCCCCTGGAGGCTCGACTGTGCTTTTCCCAGGACCCACCAGCTTGAAAAGAAGACCCCCCCACCATCACCTACCATGCCAAGTGGTCTAAGTTGAATATGAGACGGTGCCATTCACTTTTTTTGGGGGGGGAGGGTTCTCTTCCCCTCCCCCCCCCCTTGGAAATAAAATGGCTCCCTCAACTCCAACCTGCTCCTCCAAACGTGGAAATTTCTCCAAAGTCTTTGTAATTATGGGGAAAGAGGCAGGCTTATTTATCGTTTTCTTTTTTTGGTACCCCTGTGCTATAAAATCTGGGGGGATGGGGGGAGGAAGAGAGGGTGGAAAAGAGAGAAGCAAATATATTTATACATAAAGGTTCGGTGTGTTTTCAAAATGAGGTGGGCTTTTTTGTTTTTGTTTTGTTTTTTGTTTGCTTTCTTCTTCTATTTCCCTCCCTCCCTCCCTCCCAGGGTGTATTAACTTCAGAGACACGGACCGGGAAAACACCGTTTCCAAGATCACCTGCCGAGGTCAAAATAGCCATTAGTTTTTCGGTCAATGCAGAATGAACCCCCATTTCTTCCTTTCTCTCTCTCTCTCTCTCTCTCTCTCTCGCTGTTCTTTGCCTCCTTGCAAAAAAAAAAAAAAATAGAGGGGGAAAAAAAAATCACATTTTTTTTCTTTCCCCCACACCCCTATTTCTGGCCTGACTTTTCCTTCCAGAGCTATCTGTCTCCAGCTGTGGGGGCATCGAAGAAGAAGATGAGATCAAGTTGAAGGGAAAATAGATGGACTGATTTTGCACTAGCCCTTTGTTTGTCGACTCTTTCATTCCCCCCCCACCATTTTTTTTTTTTGCAAAGGAGGCAAAACTCACGCAGAATTTCTTCTTCTTCTTCTTCTTCTTCTTCTTCTTCTTCTTCTTCTTCTTCTTCTTCTTCTTCTTCTTCTTCTTTTTCTTCTTTTTCTTCTTCTTCTTCTTCTTCTTCTTCTTCTTCTTCTTCTTCTTCTTCTTCTTCTTCTTCTTCTTCTTCGTCCCCTTCTCCTCCTCCTCCTCCTCCTCCTCCTTCCTCTCCTTCCCCTTTCCCTTCCTCCTTCTCCTTCTTCTTCCTCCTCTTCTTCCTCCTCCCTCTCCTCCCTCTCCTTCCCCTTCCTCATTCTCCTTCTTCTTCCTCCTCTTATTCTCCTTCCTCCTCCTCCTCCTCCTAAAGAAAAATCTCAGGTCAGCTCAAATTTGAAGGCTGTTCAGGGGAAAAAGGGGGGGAACTGAAAAAATGGGGGGAGTTTAGTTTGGTGAGGGTGTAAAAGAAAAGCACAGGTTGAGCCTCCAGAGACTAAGGCAGCCTATCTCAGTTAATGCTGGTCATGGACCACAGTAAAGGTAGCTGTTCCAATTAGAATGCTTTACAGGTAGTTGTTGACCTACAACCACTAAGTGACAGTTTGGAAGTTACAACGGCATCGAAAAAAGAGACTTGTGACCAAAATGACTGATTCATTTAACAACTGGTGGCAAGTAAAGCTCGTGAAAGGGGACAGAACTCACTTCGGAAATGTCTCAGGTCGCGACCTAAGTCGTGCTCATATGTTGAAGATGATCTGTATTTGGCTAAGTGTGATTCGACACACAAAGAACTTGTGGGTCTTTGGATTTTTCTTTCGTTTTCCTCTTTTAGAATCACCCTCCTCCTTCCATCTACAAAAAGACCAGAGATCCGGCCTCAGCCCCAGATTGTCCAGATACCTTAGAGATCGAATTCAAGAAAGGTAAGGAGAACAGCATCTCGGCGTAATATGGGGCATCCTTGACTTAACAACCATCCGTTTTACTGACCGATTGAAGTGACAGCAGCACTGGGGAAAGTGACTTGGGACTGTTTTTCACACTTAACAACCGGGGCAGCATTCCCCATGGGTCACGTGATCAAAAATTCACAGGTTTGGCAACTGACTTGTATTTGTGACAGGTCAGCACAGGTTGAGCTGTCAGAGGCTAAGGCAGTCTATCATTGGTCCATTGGTCATGGACCCCAGTAAAGGTAGCTGTTCCAATTAGAATCCTTTACAGGTAGTCTTTGACCTACAACTACTTAGTGACCATTTGAAGTTACAACAGCACCGAAAAAAGTGACTTATGGCCATTTTTCACACTTGCGACCGTTGACAATAGTCATGTTATCAAAATTCAGCCAGTTGGTAGCCGACTCATATTTATGATGGTCGCAACGTCCCGGGGGTCACGAGACCTCCCTTTTGCAACCTTCTGACGAGCAAAGTCAATGGAGAAGCCAGATTCATTTAACAACAGGGTTACTAACTTGACCACAACATTGATTCACTTAATGACCATGGCAAGAAATGGGACAAAACTCACTTAACAACCATCTCACAGAAACATTTAGGCTCAATTATGGTCCTGTAATACCTGTAATATATACCTGTACATATATATTACAATATATATATAGACGGACACAATACAGAAGCCTGATGATGGCAGATGAGATTCTGCTGAAACGTTGCTACAACTTTAAAAGCACCACTACTATGACATGGGAAAATACCCGAACAAAGCTGAATGCCATACATATATATATATATATATGTATAACTGGAAGATACACACACCTGTATAACCCCCTCTAGAGCAGGAAACTAGTATGTATGCGCAAGGGGATACATACTATTGAGGGCCGATTAGCCCCAAGTAAAGCCCTCTATGGAAATAAGGAGGGCAGATGGAAGACAGATTAGCCGCAAAGGGCTCTCTTCCCCTTCCCCTTATACCTGTAATATACCACAAATTCAATAAATAACAAAACCCCAAATGAATAGATAACAAAATCCCAGTTCAGTCACACTTCTGCTGCCTTCAAAACCCCACCTGTTCATCCCAGAGAATGTTTGCTCGATGCGTCCCCACCTAGTACTTTCAAACTCAATAAAGTCAGAAATAAATGGATTGAAGGCGAAAGCCGGAGTCTTCATTTCATCCGGTCTAGGATAACTCAGGAAGTTTGGTGGAATTGTTGACGGAGGGTATTTAGAGAACCAAAGACGTATAACTTGGTCGGCATGCGATCCGATCCCTTATGGACCTAGCAGAGGCATTCGAAGTGCTAAATTACATTATTTTCTGGGCGTGTGTTGTTTTAGCACAGTACGCAAACCGAGATTTGGGCATCTTTTACGACACAAAGGTGGCTTAAGAAGTTTGTATCCACAAAGCCTTTCCTCCCACTTCTCTTTCTTTCTTTTAGCCTGCGTTTCCATTTCTCACTCCACCTCCTCTCTTAGTTAATTTATTTGAAGTCCTAATCTAATTATTAACTCTTCTCAAAGGGATAAGCAGCTTTGGCACACAATGCCCTGTTCTCCTCTGCCCGGGCCGGCCGGCCGGCGTCAAATGGCCCCAGGAAAGCTGGCAATTCCACACAAGCCAAGCAGATGAGCTAAGGAGGTTCGCCTTCTACCCCCCCCCCCCAGACCCCCAATCCATCCAAATGAGATTTAAGGCTCATTACTGTCGGGGAACACTTCTATTTAATCGTCATTTACAACCAAATTGATAAACTCTCACGCCTGGTAGCCCACTTTTCCTCCCCCTGCCTCCCTCCCTCCTTCCCTTCTTTGCAAAGTTAAATTTAAACCCACTTCCCAGTTTTGGGGTTTTGAAGGGAGGAGGGGGTATTTTTTTTTCTCTCCCCCCCCCCAAGACGCAGCGGGATTTGTCATGAGGACTAGAAAAGCAGCTATTGAGGGCCGATTAGCCCCAAGTAAAGCCCTCTATGGAAATAAGGAGGGCAGATGGAAGACAGATTAGCCGCAAAGGGCTCTCTTCCCCTTCAGCTTTTGTGGTGTTTCTACACACACACACCACACACACACACACACCCAGCTGCCCATCGAGGCATCTATCCATGCCTTGTTTCCATATACATTTATTGCTCATTTCACCCTGCTTGGGAAGGGGAAAAAGGAGGCAGCGGGCGTGTCTTTCTTTCTTTTTTTGGCAGCCACCGTCCCGTGGGATGGGGGGGCCACCCGTCTTTTCCCACCCACCACCCTGCTTGTCACGGAGAAAGAAAGGTGTGATCATTAATTCATGGAGCCATCCCTCATCCCCGAGTTACAATGGGACCAGGGAGACGGCCCCATTCAGCCCTGGCAGGCGAATCACCGGGAACATAGATAGGATTTGTCCGCCAAAGCCATTACAGGGGCTGTGGGTGGCAGGTCCAGGGAGGGGAGGGGTGGTGGTGGAGAGGGAGAGAGGAACCCCCCCCCTCCTTCTTCCTCCTCCCCCCCTTTTTCAACTGACCCAGGGCCTCCTCGACTGGTGGAACAGAAGGTGCCCCTTCGCCAAACAATGATCAAGCATGAAATTTAATTAGCCGGAGCCTTTGCTGCTGTTTCTCTTTCTCTCTCTCTTATCCCCCCCCCCATCTTAAAAAAAAAAAAGGGCAGCGATACTAGGGTGTGTGAGAAGGATTGGTGGTAGATGGAAGTGTGGTGGGAAATATTGGGGCATTTCCCCCCCCCCCAAAAAAGCTCTTTTTTCTCTGGAGATTTATCCAGTTTCATAATGTACAAGGGTCTCTCTCTCTCTCTCTTTCTCTCTGATTCTTTCTTTCTTTTGCTCTTTCTCCCTCTTTCTTTCTTTCTTTCTTTCTTTCTTTCTTTCTTTCTTTCTTGCTTGCTTGCTTGCTTGCTTGCTTTCTTTCTTTCTCTCTCTCTTCTCCTCTCTCTCTCTCTCTTCACCCCCCTTTTCACTTTCTCTCTCTCTCTCTCCCTTTCTCTCTCTCTGTCTCTTTTTTCTTTCTCTGTCTCCCTCCCCACTTTCTCCTCTCTCTCTCTCTCCCCCTCTTTTTCTTTCTTTCTCTCTCTTTCTCTCTCTTCCTCTTTCTCTCTCTCTTTCCCCCCCCTCTCTCTCTCTGTCTGTCTCCCTGCCTCTCCCCTATGTACCCCCCAAATCTATTGAAATGCCTTTGGAGCAAATTCCTTAGCCACAGTTTTGTGAGAATTTGTTTGGAGTCCGTATCTGTCACATCTATTTAACAGCTTCGGAGGGAGGTTTTCAAGAGGGACTGGGATGCCTCCCTTACTGACACCTCCTGAAAATGAGTGAAATGTGCCCCTCGGCATGCCAGACCGCTGCCTGCTCCCACTTTGGGCCATGCTAATGTAGGTTTGCAAGAGCTACATCTGTAGCTTAGGGTTGAAGTGTTGGGATCCTTGGTGCTCTCTGGGCTTAATGGTTTTCTTGCAGATGTTTCGTTAGCTAACTAGGTAACATCATCAGTGCTAGAAGAGAATGGGCTTTGCTTTGCTCTCTGTTTATATATGGAGCAAACCCCCTATAACTGTATAGATCCTATGTGGCAAGCCAAGCTACTGTATATATAAACAGCGAACAAACCCATGATATTAGGTAGTTGGATCATGAAACATCTGCAAGAAAACAACCCAGAGCTAGTGTATATAAACAGGGAGCAAGGCACACTCACTAGCATTGATGATGTTACCTAGCTGGGTCATGAAACATCTGCAAGCAAAAAGCCAAATTCAGAGTACCCAGGATCCCAGAATAATCTAGTTTTTTTTCTTCTCTTCCTGTCCTGGCAGGTGTCCCCGTGAAAGTCACCAATATGAAGGATGGGGTTGTTTACCATACATCCCTGGAACTCTTCATTTACCTGAATGAAATTGCGTAAGCATTTCCCTCTCCCCAGATTTGAGCAACATTTAGCTAGGCTGATTTTTGTGGACTAGGCTGAGATTGGACCGCAGGCGGTGCAGTTCCCGTTTGTCCAGGCCCAAAATTTTGAGCCTGGAGGCATCGGGAATTCTATGGTGAGTGGAGGAGTGGAGGACTCTTCTGGAGACATACCTCTCAACCCACTCAATCGTGTTAATGTCCGATATACAGTGTGGGCTCCAGGCGGACGAGCTGTATGCCCTTGTTAACAATTCAATGTTGCCGGAGAAGAATTTTGCCATGGTCTGTGGGGATATCCCTGTGAGACAAGAAGAGGTAGAGTGACAGCCAGGGCAACAGTTCATCATGGAAGGAATGGAGGTGGAGAAAGTATCCCAGCGAGGGTTTCTCCCTAGTTCCTTGGAAAGTGAAGCAAAGCAGAAGAGATGTGCTTTGATCCTTGCAAGACTTTTATTGTAACCTTCCAGTAAGAGATGATAGCTCAATGGTCAGAAACCTTCATTAGTTCCCAGAAGGCTCAGCAATGGTTATGTGACAGCTGGCAGAGGAATTTTGGGAGTTGTAGTCCACACCTTCCAAGAATGGCTAGCTGCCTGGTGAAGACAATCTCATCCTTTTGAGTTTTGGCTCATGAATGTTGCTCGTTTGTTATGCAGGTCCCAATATATCTAAATACATACATACATACATATAACCAACACCTCTTGTTTACTTTTTCCCTTCAGTGGCAAGCATGGTGTTGGGCGTATCGACATTGTAGAGAATCGGTTTATTGGGATGAAATCAAGAGGTAATTGCTTTCTTTTAGGGACATTTCCAGTGGCTGTAATGCTGTATTTTTACATGACATGTAACTATTGCAAGAGTCTCCGTACTTGGCAACTTTGAGACTTGTGGACTTCAACTCCCAGATATTATTTCCAGAAGGCTGGCTGGGGAATTCTGGGAGTTGACATGCACAAATTTTAAAGTTGTCCAGCTTGGAAACCAGAGGTGGCTATTCAGCAGGTTCTGACCAGTTCTGGAGAACCGGTAGTGGAAATTTTGAGTAGTTGGAAGAACCTGCAAATATCACCTCTGACAGGAGATTTATACAGTCATGCCCACCAAGCCATGCCCACAGAACTGGTAGTAAAAAATTTTTGAATCCCACCACTGTTGATGGTGGGATTCAATTCCCTCCGATCGATTTGGCTTCATCAATCAATCTCTTGTTCTTGTTGTGTAGGACACATTCACTATAGATTAGCCACGTAGTTTGGATTCCTACAACCTTCTAAGTGTATTTAATAGGATCATGAGAACCTTAACCAACCAATAATATTCTCTGACTGGAAAACAGGCTATCTTTAAATTTGATGGCTCATATTCAAAACTGGACCATGGAAGTGCCAAGATCTCTGCAACTTAAGTGGACCAATTACCAATGAGAAAATTTTAAGTAGCCATCATTGTCTGGCACTGAATATTTCCATTCCCCATCTACTTCTTTCTCTCCCTCTCTCTTCAATCTTTTCTGGCAGCAATTACAGCCTGATTGAAATATACTGAGCTTTGCCTCTTGACACCGCTGTCTTTTTTTCTCTATAAACACCCAGAAATGCATTTGACACGGCAAGTGGCAGAGTGACACTTTTGAAGAGATCTTTAATCTTTGCATAGTAACACAGGAAGGCCATCCATCATTTACTTCTTTCCTCGGGCTGTGATTTGCACTTTGACTGTCTGGGAGTTTTAAAATATATTTCTCTCCAAAATATTACTTTGGCTTTCAAACTGCCATCTTTGGAGCTTTGGGCTTCCTGTCACCGATCGAGCAAAATATTTTGGAGAGGGAGGAAGATGGGAAAAGAGGCATCTTGTATTTTCATTAATTTTTTTCTGAGTAAAATTACTGGTAGGGAGTGAGGGTGGGAGTTGGAGATGCATGAAGAAGAAGAAAAGCTGAAGGAATGCTTAGACACCGAGTCGACGCTAAAACATCAGTTTTTATTAGCCTAAATTAGCTTTAACATCCCCAGAGGTGTAGACATAGCTAGATAGATATAGATATAGATATAGATATAAGATACATAAATAGAGATATAGATAGATATAGATATAAGATAGATAGAGAAATATAGATAGATAGATAGATAGATAGATAGA